>OX465095.1:66260930-66268430 GCA_949987625.1 Chalcis sispes
TTTATGCTCGAGTTGGTTCCACGATTTCTTAAGTGTATCGGAATGTTGAATTGGTGGAATCAACTGGAGAGCTGCAATATCGTATTTATCGATCGGATATTAAAGTTGTGTAAATAAAAATTTTTTCATTTGTTAATTATTACGCTTGCAATTTATATAATCTTATATATTTTTGAAGAATGGAATAATTTTAACAATGTTGTTTGCTTTTTTTTTAACGGATAAAATTTTAATTTACAGAGAAATAGAAGGGATGTTGAACAGAAATGAAAAATTATTTTTAAATTATAAATTTTGATTAGATATATTTGTATTTGAACTTGAACGTTGCTAAGAAATATAAAAATAATAAGCGTTTTTTTTACAGCCGTTAATATAATTTTGCCTCATCATACCAGACATCTATCTACTTATCCAAGTGCATACATATATAGATATTTATCAATTCATGAATTTCAAATGATTTCAATTTCATTAAATTTAGCGTTTTTCTTAAGCTCTAACGAATAAATAAAAAAAAAAAAAAGAAAAAAAAAATAAAGAAAAATCTGCTTTAAAAAAAAAAAAAAAAAAAAAAAATGAAACAATTCGAGAAAATAAATCCATCGACGTTTATCAAATCAATTCGTGAAGATAAAAGCCACCTACTTCGGATAAAGATGCACACCGACGAATACGACGGTGATGAAATGTCCGACGCATATGGCGAGATTGGTGCCGAGTTTCTGGATAACGATGGGTGAGAAACAGCTGACTAGGGTAGCTACGGCGAAGAGCAAAGCGAGTAGCATCGGTCCCAATTGAGGATCGAAGGCACCGAGGCCCGCTTGGAGCGGAAACATGGGTAGAGTCGCTGCCGACCAGCTCGCGTGGCCCAGCAACACGGCGGCGCAATGTCTCAGTACCGCCTTCTTCGGGGGACGGGGACCCGAGGGCGCGGTCCTCACCGCCGCTATAAGACGGCGCACCGATGACGCACCCGCCGACGAGCTCATCGATTCTCGGCGTCGCCAGGATAACGCGGATGTACGAGCCGAGCGGCAGGAGATCGGCGAATAGGTTGCCATGTGCTGGAACATTACAATTTTTATTAATTTTCATTCGATGGTCAAAAACTGTGGGCTATTGTTTTAAATCTTGTTTGTTTTGTACGCTGATTTTATTAGTTTTTTAAACTATACATTATTGCATGCAATATTGAAAAATATCGTCGATAATTTTATTCACTCGTACGGCATTAAATTATTTCATTGATTTTTCATAATACCACAAGTGCCACGAAATATGATTATTTCGTTTTATCCGTTTAAGCAGAAATCGTATAGCCGCGGCATAAAAAATATTACGAATCATAAATTTATAGCTTAAAATTTTCATATTTTGAATATTTAAACAGCTATTGCTACTTTTAAGCATTCGATTGTGCATAAATCATTTATTAAAGTCAACGGATAATGCAATCAACTATATTTTGTTTTGAATTTTTTAAATAATTTTGCAGCTTGAAGAATCAATTATTTTCTTTCTATGCTTATCTTAAATTAATCAATAATTTACTTTTTTTTCTTCATGTTTTCTTCTTTCTACATTATAAAAAATTTTAATAATATAAATCCGACATCGTAATCAGAAATAATTTTTTATGCAAAAGATTAATTTTTAATTTCATTGAGTGCATACAAAAAATACGATAGCTTTACTTGAATTTTAAGCTTTTTATAAGCGTGAATTTTTTTAATTAATTACACAATATATTTTTCAATTAGCAATATTATTAATTATTTTATTTAAATTACAATGTTAGCTTTATATTAACATAAATTTTAAAAGTACTATACATAAACTCGCGTTGCACCGAATAATTTGCAAATAAAATTAATACACAGAGATTAAATTGAAATATACGAACAAGCGGAAATGTTGAATGTAGAAAAAAAAAAAAAAAAAAAAAAAAAAAATCAGATTATTGTCTTAATTGAAAATCAGCTTGCTTATCTGTTTATTAAGCCGAAGCTTAAAATTTCATGGAATAAGTTCGAGTACAATTAAAATTTTTTCTTACATATATTATAAAACAATCGTAAACGCGAATAATGAGATATTTAAAATCCGTGCACGTAAAAGTGTTTTTAATCATATTTCGAAATACATCCTAATATGAAATTAAAATCAGTGCAAATTTTAATTGCTAGTAATTATCGGTTACCTAATAAAACACGGGTTAAAAAAATTGCACGTACGATTTGTTAATTAATGAAGATATCCGTTGAATTTTTTAAATTTTTGCAATTAAAATATTGATAAATCAAAAGTAAAATTATTTTTAATTTCAGTTTTGAGATTAAAAATTTAAAAAGTAATAAAATTAATCGCACGGTAAATAGATTGTAAAATAAGCTTGCGATATAATGCGCAAAATATCTTACGATCTGAGACTATTTTTCTTTATATTCTTTCAAATCGATGAAATATAATGAGCAAAAAAAAAAGGCTTGTTTCAAAAACAATAGATTTGATTAATGTAATCGGTAATGATAAGAATCATAATTTAACTGTTAATTGATGAAAAAAAATTAAAATTTGACAGATAGTTTATAGTTATTTATCTGAAATAATGAGCGATTAAGATAAGAGTTCGAAATTATGCAAAAAAAAAAAAAAAAATTTATCGCGTAATTTTTAAAATTATGATATAATTGTAGAATTTAAAACGTAGCAACTATACAAGTCGATTAAATTTTTAGATAATTTGTTTTTCCTGTTTTTATTTCACACTATCGACTTGCGTCTTACGTTATCGTAATTTTTGGATGATGTTATTTTATAACTTCTTATTACATTCTGATTTTTTTTTTTTTTTTTTTTTTTTTTTTTTTATTTTTATTTTATTTCGCCATTCATTGAGTTTGTGAAAAAATTGAATAATTGTTTATTCAAATTGAGCAATTGATTGGTCAATGTTTTTTAACAAGTTATTGTAATTTTAAATTGAATAGATATAATGTATATTAGCTTATCAATTTTACTTTACTGATTTATTAGTTTAAAAAAAAAAAAAAAAAAAAAAAAAAAAGCACGCATTTGTTTTAAATTACAATAAAAATTGTGCGCTAATTTTATTTGCGCAGTTTTTACAATCTAAAAAGTTTTCATCTAAAAAAAATTAATGTCAAGATTAATCATTCGCTTGTTATTAAACGAAACTTTGTCGTCGACATTCGTATATAATTTAGATGATCATCCATCTGGAGGAGCGATATTTTTTTTTTTTTTTTTTTTTCATAACACCAGAACGATCGATAAACCATCGAAGGTTCGTCGTTTTATCTTACGGATGAGTAAATCACGTGTATGATGTTTAAGTGCGTCTAGGAAAGGACTCGAACCGCATTGAAAATAACTGTCGTGTATATACATGTATATAACAATGTATATATATACAATGTATACATGGGAAAAAGGAAAACAATTTACCATAAAGTTATTTCGATCAGTGATTCAATTCGTAATATAACGAAATAAGCTGTAAAAACGATTATTAACGATTCTTATTGTTTACCGAATACATATAATTTTTTTTCTGCTCGTACGATTAGATCGTTGATATAACGCGCATTCGAAGTTATTATTTTTTTTTTTTGTTTTTTTGTTTAATAAAAAGAATGTAAAATGTTAATGTTTTGAGATTTTGTTTTCTTATTTATTATTTTAATATAACGTATTTACTTTAAATTATGCATTCTAATGTTTTTAAAAAATTATTCACCGGTCAGGGAAACGTTTTTATTTTTCAATTACGATCGCAAGATATTCAATTAACTATTAACAGAGATACTATCTTTTTTACTTTTACGTTGCGAAACGTTAATTATAAAATTGTCACACTGATATGCGAAGTTTAATAAATTTAAATTTAAATTAGTTTCGAATTATAATTTTTTATAAATTTAAACAACGTTTTAATAATTTTTTTTCAATTACAATAATTTAAAAAAATAATATTCATATGATAATTTAGAAAAATTCAGTAATAACAAAATTTTAATTTACGCAAACTTGCAAACTATTCAATTGGAACACTTAGATTCAAGTTCATCTTCGATATTCGCGAATTCAAAATGTCTGTCGCAACTCGGCATGTTACTACTGATTTGCGAAGTTGTACCGTTTTACATTATCCGGGACATCTATTCGTGATGCTTTCCTTTCTGTTTTCCAAACGCGTAAAGTTAGTTCTATATGTTAAAAAAAAAAAAAGAAAATTGACTTATTTTTAACTTTCTTTCATCGAATGGGAAAATTATTAATTCGATTAAATTAACTTTATAACATCGAACAAATCAAAATGGGCGAATTTCACGGTAGTTTATTATTCTTTAAAATTGAAAACTTTGCAATAAAAATTTTTCGTCGATGATTCCAAAGTCTATCGCCGCTGTCGAAAGCGACTCGACGAATAAATTAAAGTTCAATAAAAATAGAAACACGTAATAAAAAAAAACAAAAAAAAAGTAGGTACAAGACAAAAAACCAAGAGCAAGTTTAAAAGCGAGTAAAGTAAAGTACAGACTAACGGAAACAAACGAGGACAGAAGGTAAAAGGAAACAAAAAAAAAAAAAAAAAAAAGAAAAAAGGTAAGGGGGGCTAAAAACGTTAAAGTCAAACTAAGCCAACCTCGAGCATGGCGTCGTTGTCCCATAGTTGAGTAGCGTGATGGTGATGTCCGCTGCTTCTCGCGCGTTTGTGGGTGTGGGCGAGAGGCGGCGGCTGGGGCGGCAATCTCACGGGGCCGAAGCCTCCGATGGGCGCCGGCCTGTGCACCGGGCTCGAGAGCTTTTCACGCGTAAGCTCGTGCAAGTTCGGCAACGAGCCCATGTCTCCGGCTTTTTCTTTAGCCTCTTCTTTCTTTCTCTTCCTCTCTCTCTCTCTCTCTCTCTCTCTCTGTCTCTCTTTATCTCTATCTCTGCGTCCGATTACGCTGCGAGCACCGCTCGCTTTTATGTCCGACTGCTCCTTTCCCTTTCTTTTTTCGGATATCTGCGGAAAAAATTGGTTTTATCTTTTTTACCTTTTTTTTTTTTTTTTTTTTTTTTTCTCATTTTAATAGACTTCGTATAGATAAGTTTGATGGATGGCTTGTAATGTTCGCGTGAAAAAAATTTGCCTGATTTATTGTCGTAAGCGAGAACAAATATCGTTTGACATTGACATAAGTTGCGTAGACGGAGATTTTTATGCGCGTACTTTTATTGAACAATTTTTAAAATAAATTGATATTTATCTCATTATCTTTTGAAAAAATAACTGACATTTTATCAATAGAAACAATGCACGTTTATAATTTAATGTTTTAACAATAATTAACAAATGTATTATTTATTATTTTAAAGAATATGCGTAAAGAATGTATCACCTTGTATTTAATGCATGTAAAAAATAATCATTAGATATCATTAATGATCTTTATTGTAATTCTAATAAAGTTTTAACAAAAACGGAAATACAATTTTTTTTTTTTTAATTTCGTAATGATGATTTTTCTCATAAACATTATAAGAATGTAAGAAATAATATTTATTTTGAAAATACTAGTCTTTTAATAATTTATGTTTGAGATATTTTATAAAATTTTGATTAATAACTTTTGAATAAAATACATTTTTTCATTATTAATATCCATTTATATTAATTTATTACAAAATTGTCGATTCTAATGCAGCGAACGTTAGTTATTATATATATATATATAATATAAAACAATCATGTAAACAATTAAAGTAAAACTTTTTACACATTTAATCTTACAGTGTTGTACATGAACTACATTTATTTTTTATATATTTCAATTACTACAAATAAAAAAAAAAATTAACATTAAACAAGAATAATAAAAAAAATGTTCACTTCGTTGTAATTGAACATTTTCATAAATTGTAAGCGTCATCTCGTCGAATAACAACGGAAGAAAGTTCGCGATAACGATTTTTTCCGAATAAAGGATAAAAATGTTAACGCGCGCACCCGTTAGTATACTTAGATACACACGTGCACTCGTCTTCTTATTCAATAATCCCTTTTCTTTCCACCAAAAAAAAAAAAAAAAAAAAAAAAAAAAAAAAAAAAAAAAAAAAAAAAAAAAAAGTATCAAACGCTTGATATTAGCTGCTCGGTAATGTAATCAAGCTTTCTCGTCGCACGATAAAGTTTGTACGGAACGTTGCAGCTGTCTTTTCGAGGGCCAACGAATGATTTGATTTTCCAACGAGATATGCATATACTAGTAGGTAGGCAAACGTAACTATGCTTGTGTATATATCAAATGAAAGATAGAAGATCATTAGCGGATGATGTATATTTTAGCTGACCGGTGAAAAATCGTCGTCGGTTATACGTTATCTTTCTACACTTCTTTTTTTTTTTTTTTTTTGGTTCCTTCTTCTTCTTTTTCTTCTTTTTATTAATACGAGAGAGAAAAGTATTTGGGATGTAGATGTGCGAGCAAGGACAAAGAAAAAGAGGAGCAATTCGTTAGAGCGAGATGTCTACGTGATAGGGATTCGATGGACGACGCGAGATTTTTTTTTTCGAGGACGGGATGTACTCGTATATAACGCGCCGGGATTTTGTTCCTCGCTATACGGACGGTAAGAGGGTGAGAAACTTTTTTATGTATTAAAAATCCCCGTGAGTATGTGTATATGTATGTGCATGTGTATGTGTGTGTGTGTGTGTGGTTGTGTGTATAATACGGAACTGCTTTGTTGGAAATTGTTTTTTGAAACGGTTTTCGTCCTTCGTAATCGTCTCGTCCCTTTCTCCTTCTTCTTTTTTTTTTTTTATTTTTTCGCATTTTTTGTTAAACAAGTATTAAACGAGTAACTTTGATTAAAAAAAAAAAAAAAAAAAAAAAAATTGTTTAAATTTATAAAAAAATCGTTCTCTTCAAAAAATACTTTACGGCGATTTAATTAAATGTTGTGAACTTTTTTTTTTTTTTTTTTTATTGTTTCATCTTCTCTTCTTACGAGTAAATGAAAAAGTATATCCACGGCTTTTTTTTTTTTTTGTTCTGGCTTTCACAGATAGTATTAAAACATTTACTTGGAGCTCTAATGAAAAATCCACTATTCTCATGAGTATACTGTTTCAGTAGAAAAAAGATTATTTATCGTCGAGTTTGATTTATTATTTATTGATCAAATTGCTCAATTTCTTTTTCGAAAAATTATATTTTTTGATAAAAAATCTTTAATCAATAATATTACGATTAAAAATATTTCATAGTGTAAAATATTCAAAATTTAAATCTTTTATCAATTTAATCCACATATTTCTGTAAAATCAAATATTAGATAAAAATTAGATTTAACGTTTTAGAATAATTAATCAATATTTTTCATTTTTATAAAAAGTTCAAATGCATCGACAAACAATAACGACAGCACAAAGCATTTGACACTTTATTATCTTACACAATGAAGCTAACAAATAGGCGATTA
>OX465095.1:66273430-66290930 GCA_949987625.1 Chalcis sispes
GTTTTAAAATCCATTCCCCCATTAATCTACCAATAAAATTCTTCGCTCAATTTTATGCGACACATAAAAACAATGCCGCAAGGTAAACCTTCGTCACGGTGTGACAACACATCTCTCTCTCTCTCACACGCACACACGCGCATCTCAGGTGTCCGCATCGGCAATCGTTTAAGCGATAACGAATCGATCGCGCGACAAGCCCCTTTTTATTATCCACGTGGTTTACGCAAAAATTACGATTTATAGGCTTTTAAAGAGCCTCGTTAACCATAATCTATGTTTATATATATATGTATCGTATAACTCTCGATGCATTTGGTATATGCGTAGAGCCGTTATAGATTTACAATCGATAGCACTCGAACGGGTGTCCACTCTCGTACTTAATGGCTATTATTATAGGTACGTAACTTGAAAGCTGAAGTTCTCATTTATTTTTATTATTATCATTATTATTATTATTTTTCTTTCTTTCTTTCTTTCCCTTTTCTGTCGCGCCAGCGTCAGCGTACCTTTTGATTCCACGTGCATTTAAATGTACGTATTTTCGATTGGAGTGCTTTTCTTTAATTTATATATAGGACGTAGAAAGTGAGAGAGAGAGAGAGAGAGAAAGAGAGAGAAAGCTCTGTTTAACTCATCGCGTGAAGGTATGAATTCGTTTATAGGTGAATTAAGCGCTATATATATTCTCTCACTCACTCTCTTTCTCTCTCTCAGTCTGTCGAGCGGTCGGGAGA
This sequence comes from Chalcis sispes, assembly GCA_949987625.1. NCBI lineage: Eukaryota > Metazoa > Arthropoda > Insecta > Hymenoptera > Chalcididae > Chalcis > Chalcis sispes. The sequence continues at coordinate 66,274,171 of OX465095.1, forward strand.
CGCGTTAATTGATGAAAAATGGTTTTGCTTTGATTACCGCGGAAATTCGCATTCCCATTCGCGAATCTCCATGGCTGCTGTCGTTATCGTTTAACTTTGTTTTTTTTTTTTTTTATTCACTATGAAAGAATCAATGTTTGAATTGTAAAATTTTTTTTTTTGTAAGATATTTTTGGTATAATTATGGCGATGATTGTTTGTAGATTATAAGTTAGAAGACTATTTTTTAGTAAACTATATTAGTGAAATATACTATGACTGCGAGGTGTTGTTTTTGAAATGGAGTTTTTTTCTTGTTACTAATTAATAGATTCATTAAATTTTAAATAGTATCTATTATACTTATGATTAAGATCTTAATGCATAATATTGTTAGAAATTATAATTAAAACACAACGATAAAATTATTTAAATTAATGTTTTCGGTTGATATTTTAAACTATAATATATTCTGTTGCTATTTAATATATCGCAAATAGTTCAGCGAAAGTAAGCGAACGTATAAACCTTTATCACAGTTTTTTTACGATTTTTCACGATAACCTTTTGTTTTTTCGCTGACTTTTCTTTCCTTTTTTTTTTTTTTACGCGCTCGTTATTAAATATGCCGTGATTAAATTATTTTAAAGTAACGACGTTATCAGAAACTTTTTTTTTTTTAATTTAAAATTATTCATAAAAACTTTCTCGCTTACTCGTGCACATAACGGAAGTTAATTGAAAAAAAAAAAAAAAAAAAAAAAAAAAAATGTTCTCGCGCAAAATAATTTTTCAATATAATTTTTAACTATACATACGCGCAAGGAGAGAAGCAAAAAAAAAAAAAAAAAAAAAAATAGAAAATAGAAAATCTAGCCGGTATATATACACGCGTACACGTTTACGTTTTATCGTAACAATTTTCAATAACAAAACTAACATTTTTGTACGTATATGTATGTACGCGCTAGAGTAAAGAAAATAAAACGCACGAATGTGTGGGTGAACGGTTTGTATGTATATACGAAAACGAAGGCGAACGAGTTTTTCACCGTCGTATAGCTGCCTCGTGGACAATGAGATATGCCGCAAAGTAAAGCAAATTTTTTTTTTTTTTTTTTTTTGTTATCTTTTTTCTTTCCGTTTCCAATCATCGATTCACGATTACGCGAATATATAAAGCTTTTTTTTTTTTTTCTATTCTCGGGCCGATCCTTCGTATGCTAAGATCGATGCTTTTTTTTTTTTTGTCCTCTAACGTTAATTATTCAAATCCTATCGGTGATTATTTATGATTCTTATTACGAGCAGGTGATACACATTACGAATGCAAATGTTTCGAGGAAAGCCGCGAGACGTATAAATTTAAAACGTAACGAGCAAAGGATGAAAATGATTTTTCGACTCCGGGAACGATAATAATTACTATCCGTCATACAAGTATCGACGCGCGGTTACACGAGTCGTTCGTTCGAATCGCTCAATATATCCGTACCTTTGTTTTTTTTTGTTTTGTTTTTTTTTTTTTTTTTTTTATCTTCGCTCACGAGCGATTTGCTGTATTCAACGAACGGCGGACGCGAGCGCGTATATATCATCGTCCGATAAATCAACGTTGATTTCTCTCTTTTCCTTTCTTTGCGCTTTCTTTCTTACCTTTTTTTTTTTCTCGTCGTCACGGCGGCTCGATAAATTTTTCAAGACTTGTAAGAGTAAATTTGATCAAGTCATTTCTTTCGATTTGCATTTTTATTAACTACTCAACGACGAGTCGAATGAGTTTCGAGATTTATGCGAGACGATATGGTTGACTCTGTACGTAAGATTTATGCGCGGTGTACCGAAAAATTTTTTATTAATTGTACGCTTCGCTTTTTCGGTATCTTTTTTTTTTTTTTTCTTGCCTTTTTTTTTTTATTAAATTTGCGGAAAATAAATAATAATGCGATTCGAGAGAAATTTTTTATAAATTTATGTATTCTCGGTGAAAAATTTTAGAGCTTTTTTACAAACGAGTTTCGCGATTTTTTAATTTTAAGCATTTTAAATATTACGCATTAATCTTCGAATGAAGTTTATAGGACGATGATGTATTATTCCGTTGGAAAATCTATAAAACATATGTAATATTAGTACAGTAAACAGGATCGAAACAAAATTCAAATAAAAATTTGTTTTATAATTCTGTGAAAAAGTTATTATTCATAAAACTGCAATTCAGATTTTTCATAAAAGATAGTTTTTTTTGTTTTCTTTAATCATCAACATAGTATGACTATTATAAAAGCTATATCATTTATAAATTAAAGTAATAATTAGATTTAATTTTGTTATCAAAAAAATGTATGCAAATGCACTCGCAAATAAATTTTAAGTAGTAACGCGCGTTGTGGTCAGACGAGCTACAAAATTAAATAGGTACATATACATATATATATTGTTGAAATCTCGTGATTCTAACGCGTAAAAATGTTTTTTTTTTTTTTTAATTAAAATTTAAAATATTAAAAATATTTCAATAAAATTTAATTTAAGATCATTAAATAAAATTAATATTATTCAGTTTTAAAATTTACATTGTTAATCGACAAGTAAGTATTAAAAAATACGCTGAAACTTGTGCAAGCATTTAAAAAATGTTTAACGGAATCGTAACTTTTGAAAAAATTATGCGACTCGCATTATGACATATTCAATATCTTAATTTGAATAATACCGGTATGAGTTGTAATTACGTACAGACGTTATGTATTCAAACGAAAAAAAAAAAAAAAAAAAAAATGTAAAAAAAAGAAAACAAGGCAGAGCATTTAAGTTTCACAAATTTTCAATTTTTCGAAGCAAAACTTGTTTTATTTTCAACAATTTAAATCAACTATTTTAGCATGTATAGAACGTGGTGTTCATTTTACATATATAGGAATAAAAAAAAAAAGAAAAAAACGGAAAAAAAGTGGACCGTGAATTATTGCCATATATATTTTTTAGAAACGAAGTTTTTGTTACTTGTTTGTTATAGAATTTTATATTGGGTTTGCACATCAAATATTTTATTTCTGTTAATGTTGCCGATATAAATAAATCTATTTTCAATGGTTTACGAATTCGAGAATTTAATAAATTTTCGTTTTATTGTAACTCATTTTAAAAAGAAATTTTATAATTAAAATTTCGTTTGATAACATTTTTTTAATAATAAAAAATACATTAAATTTTACATTTTCAATTTATTTATACAAGTATTATTTTACGTTGAATTATTATTTTTATTATTTTATCATACTAATAAATAAAATAGCTCATTTATAATATTCATTTTCCGCAAAATAGAAAATTCAATTTACATTATTAAAAATTTTAACATTTTAACGTAATATTTTATGCGTATGAAAAAAAAAAAAAAAAAAAAAAAAAACAGTCAAAGTGAATAATAAAGATGATTAAATTTTACAACAATAATAAATTTTTTTGTTATAACGTATTAAGGAGTATTCGATAAAAAAAAAAAAAACACCTTTTTATAATTTAAATTATAAATAACGTAAGTAAAATAAATAGCTTTTTAGTATTATAAAGTTGAAAAATTCTGCAGATTTTATTATATTACAATATTATTGATTTTGTATTAAAAAATTTTTTCTTCGTTTTACATCTTTTATCTATTTACATGTTAACCTGCAATATACGTAAATATTGACACTATTAAAATTGATATCGTCGTCACTGTTATATATAGATATTAACGTTTATTTTTATTATAATTTTCATGTTTTTCTTTTAAATAATAGCTTATCAAAATATATTTCTCATTCGATTTACTTAACCGTTGAAAATAAAACGATTTAAAAAAACTGAAAGAAAAACAACGACGTCGTTTATCGCGACAAAAGAAATTAAAAGTAAATTTCATACAAATTTCAAAGCAACCGTCTTTCTTCGCTTTAAATCTTTCAATCAATTTGCTTTGTGCGCATATAAGCGAGAAAGAAAAAAAAAAAAAAAAAAAAATGTGAAAGGAGCGCAAAGAATGTTTCTCGGTAATTTTAATCAGTCAAAAATAAAAGTCACACTTACACACACCGATAAACTGCTGGAAATAAAAATAGAAAATATAAAGGCAACGTTAAAACTGTTATTTCCACGCGACCAATCGACATCTCCTATCAAGATGTTTTACGCGTTTGTTCCGATGAAACAAACAAACAAAAAAACAAAAAAAAAAAAAAAAAACAACAAAAAATTGAAATGAAAACGAATTCCCTATACGTCCTTTTAAATTCCATTATTCAAAGGCTTCCACAAACTTTTTAATCGCTCGCGATGACTATCGGAACAGAGATCAATCCATGGACGTTTAATGCTCGCGTATTTGATCGAGCGAAAAAAAGCTTCTTTAACGTGCGCGCGCGTGCGTACGTGGATATATCGTCTAGCTAGTTCAGCGAGGATGACTTTTAATTCTATCGCGCGTTTAAAAGCGCCGGAGCTTTTTTTTTTTTTTTTTTTTTTTTTTTTTTTTATTATTTCGTTAATCGAGACAAGCCGCGATCGTGGTCGTGCGAAGAATGAAAACGAAAAAAAAAAACAATCGCGTATACGTTTCGGAGAATATGCACTTTTGGGATCTGTTTCACGAATGGCAAAGAAAAAAAAAAAAAGAAGAAAAAAACAATAGATCGTTCTATTATTAGAATCGATGTATAGTATATATACGTGGGTATATGCGTGGGCGTTATTTTCGAGAGAGCGCGCGAGAGTCTCTTTTTATCCAAATTGAATTGTGCAAAGGGAACGAACATATATATATATATATATATATATATATATATATGTACACGAAAATGTACGTGGGCTGTGTTGATTTTTAAAGGACCAACTGGTGGGCAAATTAAGAGAAAAAGGGAGAGTGAGAGAGAAAGAGGAAAAGAGAAAGAGGGATAGAGAGAGAGAGAGAGAGAGACAGAGAGAGGGATTTGAAATTGAGATTTATGATATATTTTTCTCTTTCTTTTTTGCTACTCTCTTTCGCTCGCTCTCCCTCTTTGTTAACGGTCCGTGTGCGCACGGATTCTGCTTTTATGAGATAAGCGACGCGTCGATGTCGTTGCGGTAAGCTATCTTTGTCTAGCCTTTTTCATGTATTTTTCTTCTCTCTTTCTCTCTCTTTCTCTCTCTCTCTCTCTCTCTCGTTGTCGTTCGCCTATTTATTTGTGTGGGTGTGTGCGCGCGTGTATCTGCGTTGGATTGTGCAACGATTCAAGGTTTTAGATGCATAACGTTAACGCATATTTGGTATTATAGTTTTTATCCATTTTTTTATTTTTTGTCGTCTATTGCTACACATTGTGATAACCTGAGTGATTTACGATGCAAGAACTTGATACGCAAAGTGTAACTGTTTGATTTTATAAAAAAAAATTTTTATGTCTCGTTACACACATAAAATCTTCGTGGTTCGAGATTTTATTATCGGTTTTATAAGCTACGAAATGATGACCATTGGCTGAGAAAGTTTATTTTTTCATTCAATAAATTTTATTTTAAAAATAAATTATAAAAGGAACTTTAATTACTTTTATTTACCTTATCGATACGATTCTCGATGACAAAATAATAAGAAAATTTAAATTTAAATTCGTAATCGAATAAATGTTTATATTTATTCATAATAATTTAAAAATTTTATTCAAGGTTTACGTTACGTTCGCATAATATTTATCGAATGCAAAGATAAAATAAAATTTTGCTTATTTATATTTTAATTTAATTTTTAAATTTTATTGCATTGTTAGTTTTTTCATTTATTTACTTTATTCATTCACCAAGCATTCAATATTTTTTTATCGTTAGGTTGTCTTAGTATACGTAAAAAAAAAAAAAAAAAAAAAAAATATTCTCGTTTAAAAAACATAAAATTTTGGTAATATTTCGTACTGCTGTAAAGCATTCATGCATAAAAACTGAAAAAAATACTTCATTTGTTCGGCTGTGCTACTTTGAATTTCTGCAAAGAAAAATTCGTTCTCATTTGTGGTTTGCGATTTATCACGAAAATAAATCTTCTCGTTTCGTTTCTATTTATATGAATGTAAAAGTATGGAGAATACATTTGGCCGGGCAGCATCTTCTATTAAGTAAAAAAAAAAAGATGTATTTCGAATTTTCATTTTTAATGCAAGGTTTCTAAGAATTATATAATTTTAATTTTGAAAATTTAAAGTTAATTTTATTGAGGAAGATATGATAAGTTACATTTTTTGTATTTGCATAATTATTTAAATAAAAAAATAATTTTTAAATGTGACATTAAAGTTTATGAAAATGTAGAAACTATAAGTATTCAATATAAAATCCCTATTTATTAAATTTTATCAAATTTTTAAACGCATTTAATTATGTTTTACTTTATATACATATCCAATAACTTTTTAATAACGTATAATTAAGCTCGCAAGAAAAAAATTCATATTTAAAGTATGTATGTATGTATGTACGGTACTCATTAAAAATATAAAATTCAACGTTCGATAAAATCGTCATCCTTCGAAAAAAAAAAAAAAATTATATACACATATATATTTATATATAAAACGATATAAAATTAAAAAATTGCTCTTAAAGCTGACCGCGATTTCAGCCGCTCTGCATTATTTATAAACGCGCGACAATGAAGCGTCAATGTGAAAAAAAAAAAAAAAAAAAAAAAAAAAATCAACGCCATGAAAGCGAAACCAAATGCGTAAAGAAGTAAGAGACGAGAAATAAAAAAATTATGAAAAAAAAAAGTAAAAAAAAATTGAAAAAATTTGTCATTCATTACGTAAAGTCGGTAACGGAAACTGTTTCAATACACATACGCGTAAACGCACAAATAAATATATATAAACATATAAGAGTAAAATATCCGCGCGCGCAGATCGCGCATACGTAGCCTCGGCAGTGCGTGTGCGGTTTATATTAAAATCAAGTTTTCTTTCTTCCTTCTCTCTCTCTCTCTCTCTCTCTCTCTCTCTATCTCTCTCTCTCTCTCTCTCTCTCTCTTCGCTCTTTTTCTTCCACTTCTTCTCTAGCGCACGCCTCTTTCATACAAGAAGAGGCAAACTCGCGCGCCCCAATGATACGAGCGAACTCGCGGCCAAGCCTCTCGACGAAAAAAGTGTTTATGCATATGCATTATTTAACGCGGTGGATAATATAAACAATAATGACGCTGAGAGACGGACCAGAGAATAGATGAGAAAAAAAAAAAAGATGGAGGAAAGAAAAAAAAAATGAAGGCGATATGTCGTCTCGTATCCTGAAAGATAATCTCGTGAACGACAACTGCGTTTTATTAATCCATATGTTTTGCTTTATCGATGTAACGTTGCGAGGTATATGCGTTAGTTTATGCATTATGTGTGTTATGCGGGCAGAAAGACAATAAAATGTTTGGGAAATTTTGAGTTTATCGATTTGAAAAGGTAATAATTCGTTTGCGCGTCACGAGAACAAACATTTTTTTATTCCCTTAATTTTTTTATAGATTCTTTTTGCACTTTTAATATTTGCGTGAGAATTGAAAGCTAATCGTCTCGTTGATTAAATTTTCTAAGTAAGTTAATTATAATCACGACAGAAAATAAACGATCGATTAAAATAAAAGAAAAAAATAAAATCGCGGCGTACGTTTTCGATAAATTTTCCAACTATCAACTAAACTGTCGCGATAATTTACACCGAACTTTATAGATGTCTCTGAATAATACATCGTAAGCAGCGCATTCATTTTTTATCGAATTATTTTTTCATCGTAATTCGAGGCTACGAGATTTTTTATATACCCTATCGTTTAGGACGAAAATAAAATTTATACAAGTAGTGCCGTTTTCATGAAAATTATACGAACCTTTTTTTCTCGCTCTTCCTCTCTTAAATCATCAAAATATGAGTAAAAGTATTATCCGTAGTAATAAAAATTTTTATTAATCAAACAAAAAATTAATTCTATTGTCGAATAACAAAAAAAAAAAAAAAAAAGGATAAATAATTGCGCAACCAACGTAAATAAATCAATCGACGAGTATTCTTATTTACGAAATAGCATTAACTCTAAAAGAAAAAAAAATTCAACGCGAACATCGTCGCACTTTTTCCATCTTGCATCGTAACATCCTCCTCCTGGTAAACTTTTTCTACTACCGCGTAAATACACATACGTCCGCGCATACAGCAGCACACGCATATCGAACATATAGTCGCACACGAATAGACGTACACAGACAGATAATGGTAAACTTACGACATGATCCAACGACGAGATAGTCGCAGCATCCAGTAAAACAGTTTCTCGATGCGGTTAATCTTCGAATCCGAGAAATTTCTCCCCCCTCTCTCTTTCTCTCCGACTATTCCAAGCTTCCTCAAAGTATAAGTTCACACTACAAGGCTGCGAGGAGGGCGTCTTGGGGATGAGGAAATATTTCAAGGCGTACGCGGCAATGCCACTGAGGACGAGTTTGCCCCGACGACGACTGGCGCCTCGTACCAGCGCTCGTCATCCTCGTAACTCGGGCGTATCCAATTTTTCGTCTCCTCGCTGCGTCACCTGCCATGCGAACGCAAAGCTCGCTGTCTTCGATGTCAATCTTTCACTTATCTCTCCCTCTCTCTTTCTCTCTCTTTCTCTATATCTAGTTCTTTCGCTTATAATAAAAGTATACGTTGTTGTTGGTCAGCTATTTTTGTTTTTTTTCCTTCCTTCTTTCTTTCTTTTTTTTCGTCAACCACCGTCGCCGCTTTCGTCGATGGGTGAAGTACTTCTGCTGCGCCGTTCCTACTGCGAACGCGTCCGCGTCTCATCTGGGACGTCCAGGATACGCGGCGCGCGCTCTTGTACTCTTTCTCTTTCTCTTTCTCTCTCTCTCTCTCTGTCTCTCATTCTCTCGCTCATCGTCCGTGTCCATGTGGTACCGCGCACACCCTCTTGTATACGTTCGTAAACGTGTGTGCACGTGAGCGCAAGCGCTTTCCTTCTTCGCGGTATTATATCCCGACCTCCCCTCTCTCTCTCTCTCTTTCTCTCTCTCTCTCTTTCTCTCTCTCTCTCTTGCAAATTCTTGAAACTCTCGCCCTTCCTTTTACTTTCGCTGGCTTTCGCGAGCAAAGTTACCACCTCTCCTTGCTCGCTTCTATCCTACTTTCTCTCCCTCTCTTCGTTACTCTTTGTACATAGAGATGCTCGCGTTTGTATGTATACATATTCTCGACTGATTTCGCGACTCGTTATTCCAGAAGGCTTTATTTTTTTTTTTTTTTTTTTCTTCCTCGAATCATACCTAATTTATGCATCGACTCGAAAATTCAAAATAATCCATCGGACGTGCAACATATATTCTATAGTCGAAAATTAATCCACGTCTAAATATCGCAAAAAAAAAAAAAGCCCAAAGTACCCACTTTTCAAAAGTCGATAAAAAAATAATAAAAATCTCTCGAAGCAACATCTTCCTGTCAATTATATTCGCAAACGTTCGCATTATCGTGTTTGTAATGCTCGGTAGTCTCGCGGGGTGCGAGCGCGCGCGCATCGGCTCGTATCGTATGCGGCTGCTGTGTGTACCCGCGCGGGTCGATAAAGGGGCGATTGCGTAGTAGTGACGGAACCAACGAGAATACCGAGAGACAGAGAGAGAGAAAGAGAGAGAGAAAAAGAAAGAGCAAGAGAGTGCGTATACAACGGTTTTTGCAAAATTCGTCAAATCGCTGTGTGAGAGCCGAATTTTGCTGATGCTTCTTCTCTCTCTCTCTCTCTCTCTCTCTCTCTTTCTGTTTTTGTCTTTAGCGTGTAAGTATATTGAGGTGCTATGCTTACTTCTGGTGTGTAATTTACCTGTTGAGTCCGAAATGCTTCAGAATTATGTGAGTGTACGTATGTACGTGCGTGGGCGAAAAAATATAGCGCACGTTGGCACGATGAATTTTTGAGATCGATGTAATGTCATTTTTTCTATTTAATGATCGAAGCTGATTACGGTTTTATGTTTGCCGATAGATGGATAATTTCTTTTTTTTTTTTTCTTTTTTGTTTTTTACACATAAATTTTATTACTATTAGATTTTGCATGCATAAAAACATAATAATGACATTTTCCGTCGATCCACTTTTTCACCCGCGATGTAAAACAAGGATCGTTAAGAGATAGTTAGCAGTAACATCGTGCTTGATTAAATCGATAGCAAAAAGTTTTCCGATCATCTACAAACATACACACACACGTGAGCACATAAGATCGGTGGTAGTTGGGTTAATTTGTTCGCGGTGTCGAGCTCTTTTTTTCTTCTTATTTTTCTTTCGCTTTGTTTAGTTTTATTTTTGTTTTTTTTTTTTTTTGTTTGTTTGTTTGTTTTTTTTTTTTTTTTTTTTTTGTATCTTCCAGCTATACGCGAGGGAGCGGAAGACGAATGGAGAATGTAGAGAAGACTCGAGAGCATGAATAAAAGGGAAAGAGATTCCAGAGTTTTAGCGTCTGAGGTAGTCATTGTTTTCGACTCGAGTGTTGTTTGCTCCTTGTTTTCTTTTATGTCGATTGTAGCGCGTATATGCATTAAAATGTTTTGCCCTATACCGCGTTGTTCTTATTGCGAGGGTGAGAAGAAGAAAAAATTAAGATCTTATGTTTGATATATTGTAATAATTTCGTTAAATATTCAAGTACAGAACGAATAATAAAATCCTCTTGCGCAATAAAATTTTAATGAAATGAAGGTTGAATATCGATAAATTATTTAAATTCAACCAGAGTTAAAAACTATACATATTAAATGTAGATTTTACAAGTAGAAGATTTTAAACGTTACGCAGTCATTTAAAGTTACAAAATATATCAAAAATATTTATTGCTTATTAAAAAAATTTCAATTAAAACAAAACGTTATTGTATTTCGAATTATTTTATTTCATTGCAATTTCATTAACGCCGAATGCGCACGAAGCAATATTCGATACAATGAAATTAATTTCATAAAGTCTAAGTCTTCTATTTATGCAGCGAATAAACCTTTGATTCATATTGTGAAGTAGAACAATTCATTGGGTTGAGATAATACATGTGATATATACAAAAGTAAAATATTGTATATACAGCGCGCAACCATACAAGCGTTAATTCTCTCTCTCTCTCTCTCTTTATTTTTAATTTTTCCAAACTCATATTTAATTAAATTTATCGCGATAAGTAGCGCGTAGTTGAATAAAATTCGAAAGTAAAAAAAAACACGACGTTAAGGGTGGAGTATAATGAAAATTAAAAATTAGTCGCTTCGACGATTCCTTTTAGCATTATATCGATCTTAATTATTCAATTTTATAAAATTAAACGTTTATACGCATATTTTAAAATACGTTGTTTTAATTATTCAGTCATCAATGTGCAACAAGTTTTTGATCGAACGATTTTTTCTTTCTTTTCTCTCTCTCTCTCTCTCTCTCTTTTTTTCAACGAAGTAATAACGGCACGGCAAGAATTTCGTCAGTATGCATTCGATAATTATACGTTCGATATTAATTATCATAATATTTATATCGATATTGAATTTTGTTTTAACGCGTAACTATTCGGTTAAAATCTTGGCGTTAAGAAAATTTTCTATTTGCAAATAAAAGTAAACAAATAAAAAGAAACAAACGTTAATCGAATCTCATTTAAATTTCGTTTAAATTTGAATTCATTTAAAAAAAAAAAAAAAAAGGAAGGAAAGATTTGTGCGTTGCTCTAAACTATATAAAAAAAAAAAAAAAGAAAAGAAAAGAAAAAAAAAAAGAAAAAGGAAGAAGGTAAAACAGCTGCAGCATTGATTAAATTTTATGAATGGCTTCGCCATCTACATAAAACGACAGTTGACAAGCGCGGGCGCGTAAACGTCAGAAAGTTTCAAACGAGCGGCAAACCTACGCGCGAACGTTATGTAGTTCGACGGAAAGTTACGTACAATGACGATATATTAACTGGACGGCGATCGACGCTTACGGCTCGTGTTAAATTTTTATTTTCTTTAAGCTTTTGTTTCTCTTCATTATTCTACTTTTTCTTTTCGTTTTCTTTTTTCTTTTTTTTTTTTTTTTTTTTTTTCTTTTTGGTTAGATGTATATAAGGAACGTTAAAGCTACTTTGTACTCGTTGCGTATCGACTTCCTTAAAAAAAAAAAAAAAAAAAAATTAAAGAAGTTTCACCACCGGATGATATACAAGTGTACACAAGAAATTGAAAACGTGGAGGAAATATTGAAATACGATACGAGTTTTATTTTTCCAATGAAATTGCGAAGGTTGCAAAAAGCGCGTAAAGTCTTATAAAAGGATGGAATTTGAAATTTAATTTCTCTCTCTCTCTCTCTCTCTTTTTCGCTTTTTTTTTTCTTCTTCTTTGTATAGGTTTTTCATCTACAGTATTAAACTGCGTCAGTTTTGTAATTGAATCAAATGAAAATTATCGAATTATAAGTAAAAAGTTTGAAATTTAGTTATCGAATAATAAACTTTTTCAATTATTTTACCCGACAAAACGGTATCTACCTAATATACTCGGTAAAAAACTTTCTCGAAAGGATTACAGTAAAAAAAAAATTAATTATATAAATTACTTTTTGCTTCCTAGAAAATATACTCTATGATAAATATTATTGCAATACGAAAGATTTAAAAATTTAATTGAACAATATTTTCGGATTCGTTTTTCGCGAATTCTAAGAAGTCTACTTAGTTTATTAACGATCGTATAAATTAACTATATGAAAATCGATGATATTTGCTAGCCGAGTAAATAAAAGGATTGTTCATATAAGAAAAATTCAAGACTTTCATTAAGAAGTTAGTTAATAAAAGTATAAAGCAAATGTTAAGATCGCGTGACACTGGTTAATCTCTACGATTAAAACGGTAGTCCGAGAGCGCGTTTTTCTCGGCATCAATTAACAATGACGAAGCAAATTTTCGAATCGACATTGTTCGCAATTTACAAAGCGTCAAGAACGTGTAAACGCCGTTCGGTTGTAATGTCAACGCGTACAAAATTACTATATGTTTTAAATTATATTGTTTTATAATTTTAAATATTTAGCCATGGATAAAATCTCACTAACTCTCGTTGGAAATTGGAAAAATTTAACGATGACTTTCAACGTTTAAAAATTTTATGTGATAAGAAAAACAAAAACAAAAAAAAAAATTATTTCGTTGCAAGTTTTTGCTTTGATCGTGCGTACAAACCGTTTTAGCATTGTAAATATTAGCGCTAAAAAGTGTTTTAATTTAATCAAAGTTAGTCGAAGAGAGAAAATAAAAATAAAAAAAAAAATAAAAAAAATGATGTAAAAACTTAAAATATATAATTTTATAATTCACATTCACGTAATAATTTTCTTCAAAGTTATAAAAAATTAATATTTAGAGCGAAAGATTGAAACTTCAAGGTTAACTTTTAATATTAATTATGTTAATCTATGTCGTTGTTTTAGTTTGAAAATAATTAAAATCGTTAACGCATTACGACTTGTGATTAATCCTTAATATATTTGGTTTAATTATGCCTAATTTTAACGTTAAAATTTGCCAACGACGATTGTAAAATTAAATATTAATAAACAATCTAACCCGAGATTTTGTTCATTCTTTCCTGGCAATTAAAATCGCAATTAATATGGAAAAATAAACGCGCGCGCAATCAAAGAGTTATCGTTTATGGAAAGCGCGCACGCTTTCATAAAACTTCAAAGAGAATAGTAATCAGTTTCGGCCTCGTGTCACGAATTAATACACGGATTACGAGATAAAGGCATATCGGTATATCTCGCGAAACGTGCGCGTTCTCGTATTAAAGCAACTCTCATTATCGACGTCGCATTGGCAACGTGCAATTTTCGTGCATCATCGTGAAACCTTCGTTTCGATAATCGACAAACTGTTTAAAAGAAAAGAAAACAACGAGCAAAGGTGAAGAAAAAAACAATATTAATATTGAGTTTTCATTCTCGATTAATTTGAAAAAAAAAAAAAAAAAAAAAAAAAAAAAAAAAAAAAACAAATTATTTACTTTACACGAAGTAAGGTTTATCTTTCGCGGTGAAATTATTTTCCATACTGCCGAGATGAAATCATCGTGTCATCTTCATGGAAATAAAGTAAACAAAATTATGTAACTTTAAATTACGCGTCTGTTCGTAAATGTCGTAAAATTAATTAAACTTATCGCTTGCGGTAATGAAATTTTCAATTACAAAGGGCCCTTTATTAAAATTTTCAAAGCTATTGTACTCATATAAGACAATTAGGTAGTTCAAAAAACTCGTAACGATAGAAAACCAAAAGCCAACGCAAATATACATGTATGAACATAGGGAGTCAATGGAAGAGAAAAAAAAAAAGCACACGCGTATTAAGCAAATCCCACGTTGATTAACCCGTTATCTAAACCATGTCACAGACGCAACTTACCCTCGTAAATATATATATATATACACAGACTCGATAACCATCGTCGATGCAACGTGTGTACAAAATCAACGCGTGGAAGCGCACGTGAAGTGGGAAAAGCCTCCCTCTAAACATTTATAATATAAAAAAGCCCGTCAAGAGGCGAAGACCTCGACACGCCGATGTTGCATAGTTCAAGGCTGTTCAGTGCCACTTCGAAAGCCGACAGAAAGAAAGAGAGAGAGAGAGAGATATATATATATATATATATGCATATCCTAGAGTTGTTCAGGGCCCACGGGACACACTTGTACGTGTATTTATATATATATATACTTATACGTTACATACATATACATATGCACGTGTACATCCCATCAGCGGTAATTCATCGTTCGCGGTTGCGGCTTTCTCCGCTCGCGCGCGCGCGCGCGCGCGTGTGTGTGTGTGTGTGTGTGTGTGGGTGTGTGGGAGTGTGCGCGCGCGTGTACGTGCATGCATATGTATACATCGCGGTAGATATGGACGAGGGTAGATAGGAAGGTCGCACTTGCGAATTCATCCTCGGGGGAGAGACGTCGCAAGCTCTGGATGTTTCTATTGAATTCGCGCGTTTTCCTGCATTCTGTGTGCTCTCACGAGCGCTCAGGTAAAGACCTTCGCTATTTCCATTTAGTTAGTAGTAGCTGTCCGCTTGACCTTTTCTCTTCTTTTTTTTTTTTTTTTTCGCGAATTTTGCATGTAAACAGGCGTCGCGTTGAGTTTTGTTTACTTTCGATCGCTAACTTTTCTTATTTTTTTTTCTTCTTATTTCTATTTTATGCAGAAATTTTTTTTAACGGGTAAGATGTTTACTTAAAAAAATTTATTGTTTTTATGATTTAATTGTGGTTTTCAATTCGCGCTTAATGTGTATTCGTATAGTGGCATTTGAGTTTCTAATCGATAAAAAGCTTATTCTAATGAGATAAAAATAATAATTACCTTATATTGATTTATTAGGCAAAAAAAAAAAAAAAAAAAAAAAAAAAATAAAATAAATAAATGATAACCCATTATTTAAAACTCCGTATTTTATAGTTTTTTAACTTCGCGTATCATCTCTTCTTAAATTAAAGCTAACGGTTAACTTTAAGCAAAGAAGAAAGTCATTCATTACGTTAAATTCTTGAGAATGTTTAACATATCACCGTAATGAATTACGCTATTTGATAATTCAAGGTAAGTTATCGCATCGCTGAGATCTCGTTAAGCGAAATATTTTTTTTTTTTTTCGACGAAATTTTTAAAATTTATCATCGACGTAATTTCTTACAGCTAATTTATTTTTTTTTTTTTTTTTTATTATTTTTTTTTTCTAGAATTATAAACTAATAATGCGAAGCGCGAAAAAAGTAGGGAATGGCGTTGAGATGCTTAACGGTAAAGTATACATCTATATTTGTTCAGTAGAATAAGTCGAGTGTAGCAAGACAAGATACGCGATACATATCGTATTAATTCTATGAGAATGAAAGTACAAGTTACATTCAATATCAATTCTAATATCTATCAAGTTATATCAATAATTAATTTCTATCAAGTCGATAGACAATTCTCAGTCGTATTGTTGCTGAAAAATAAAGAATCAACGATAAAGCATTTTCTATTGTTATGGATTAAAAAAAGAAAAAAAAAAAAAAAGAAAAAAAATAAAAAAAAGAAAAAAAATTAAGATCTTAATCGAAGCATCATTGTTATATTCTTAAAATGTAAAAACTCAGAAGGTCACGCGATCTTCTACTCATCGCGGCTTTGATTCTAAAACTAAATTGATTAACGAAACTAATATTCGTTGACTTCGGTCTTCGTTATAGATAATACAGATAATGCAAGAAAGACATATTATGCAAGAACGCGACAACCGTGAACTTTGTATTTTCACGGAAATAACGAATCTAAAGTTCCGATCGAATACTCGAGCTTCGGTCGTTGCTTCTGTTTGTTATTATTTCGATGAAGCGTGAAGCCGACAGATACGGCGACGCCTACTTTTTTTCTCGGCTTTTTTTTTTTTTTTTTCTTCTTCCCTTTCTTCTATTCCTTTTTTTCGTTCGTCTTTCGTTTAGCTTAATACATAAACGGTGCGATAACGTTGCGTCATTGGCTGCCTAATTTTCCGTAGCCCGATGCTTTGCATAATGTCACAGCGAGAGACGATAACTTTTTATTAGATTCGGAGTATAATAACCTGACAATGGCGTGTTCGCATGGATCAAGGCTGATGGGAGATTATTATATTTTTCAATAGTTTACGATTGGCTTTGAAATTAAACGTTTAAAATATAATTA
>OX465095.1:66293430-66425930 GCA_949987625.1 Chalcis sispes
TCTCACCGATTATCGCGAACGTCGATTTACAATGGTGATTTGTACGACGTTTCGTTCGATGTAGCTTCGAAATTGCATTTCTTCCCATTATTTCGATCTGATCGCGTAAATTATTAAGTAGAAGATAATGGCATAGTTGTGTCACAAACTAACGCAAATTTATAATAACGTCGATTCTATTTTTGAATTTATTCGATTTTATAATCCATTAGCGTACGTACGACGCTTATTATTAATTTTGTATATTTATAGCAGACTAAGCGTTAATTTGTAATGCATATTCAGTAACGTTCGATATTAATTCGCAATCGGTAACTCGCTTAACTTAAGTAGCGGTAATCAATTTCTTAATGATTTCTGTAATTAGTATACAACGTTTAATTAAAATAAACTGTTAATTTAGATAATATTTTTCATTTAAGACGCGTCAAAATTTAAATTATTTAAACTATTTAAATAATTTAAATTTTTTTAATCAATTCGAGATTATTAAATGTTAAATTTTATGTAAATTCCTTCCGCGAATGAAAAGAAAAGAAAATTATAATTTAGACGTTAAACGAAAAAATTTTTATAAACAATCGACAAGATGTTAAATGTATTTAGTTTTAATATAAGATATCCAATAAAAATTATAAAAATTATGTGTCTACAATAGTCTACTGAGAAAAAAAACATTTATCTATTTTATGCTTGGTAATTTATTTAATTTTTCAACAAATGAATTGCAATTAATTTACTTATGCGTTAAGGCAGAAAAAGAAATTTAATTTATTGGTCTTTGTTCTTGCACAAGTGGTATAAACGTTATTTAATATATAATCATTACGATACCGATCGGTATATATATTTTTTTGTTTCATTTGAAATCTCGTTAAATAATTTTAACAATTATAAAGGGTTAATTTAAATTCTTCAATTTACGATTATAAAGATATTTTAATACAGCGATACTTTGTTGTATCATAAATGATAAGAAAAATCTTAAAAAAATTTATCAAGAAAATATTTTGAATCGATTCTTTAATTTTAATGCTTGACTTGTTTTTTTTTTTTTTCTTTTTAAAAACAAGAGACACGCATATTGCTTTTTTTTTTTTTCAAATTATCGAGCGCGATTTTATTTTACCTCCTGCATTCCTTGCATACGTTTAACATTCTATTAGGAAAAACCATCGATCATTACCATTAATTAATCGATCAATAATTAATAATTAAGTCAATTTTTGATAAATTATTCAATAAGAAATGAATTCTTCATTAATTTACCCATTAAAAACAAAAAAAAAAAAAAAAAAAAAGAAAAGAAAAGTACGAGTACATGCTTAATTTGCAATATTCTTTTGTCGAGCTACTTTTCCATTGCCACAATTCGAATAATAAAAATAAAATCATCGTTTGTCATAAAAATCTCAAGCTCGTTTACCAAATTTTATGAAACTCTATGTAATCACAATATTATCCATTCATGAGATGGAAAATTTATATTTTCTTAACGATTGACAAAGGCAAACTTCGGCTCGTTTTTAATCATTATTTTTACGTATGTAAATATCTTTATTTAAAAATCTACTAATTAAATAAGCGAGCTTAAAACCTATGACTTATCAGTAAAAAGACAAAGAAACCGTATATACCATAGTCCAGTAAAAAATACCGTAATCTTGAATTATGCATTCGACCTCGGAATAAATTTTTTTGAAAAAAATCCACGCGAGGACATTGGGGAGGAGGACTCTTTTTTTTTTTTTTTTCTTTTTAAATTCGCATACGCTTTATCGTTGAGATACATGGAAGCGAGATGCTTTTCTTTATTTTAGAGAAAAAAAAAAAAAAAAAAATTAATTTTTCGTTCATAAGGACGAAAATTAATTATTCTTTTAATTTTATGAGAAAATAGATATTCAAGAGGTTGAAATTATTATCATTTATGTATGGTTTCCTTGAAATTATATTTTTCTTGATTTTAAATACTCGTAAAGTTTCATTAAAAATGATTGAACTGAATTAATAAAATGTCATGGAATTTTTTTTTGTTACAATTAAAAAGCAGATGCTATTTATAAAACTATTTGTGGACATTAAGTTATCGCAATTTTTTGTGCTACATAATAAATTGAGAGAAACTTTTTCTTATATTTACTAGCAAATAAGCATAATAATTGTAAATATCAGAGGATTATTTGAACAATTTATGATTTTCAAAATAAAACGAAATTTTTTATTTTAAAGAATAAATTAGAAAACAATTTTTATCGTTTCAAAAATATATGTATTAATTATTGTCAATTAATTAATATGCCTAAATTGTAAAATACGTACTTTTACATTTCGATTTCTCTATACGAATAAAGTTTTTTTTTAAATTGGGGCCGTCTGTATACCAAGTATAATCAACCAGTAGTTTTGAAATAAAAATCGTTATCAGGTTATATACAATTTTTTATACGAATTACTGGTATATGCTAAAGACTGATAATGAATAAATTGCGAAAAGAAATTTTTCAAAGCAACGACGTCTGATCTATACTTATACTATATATACGAGTTTGAAAAAAAAACTGCTTTCGTTGCAGTTCAAAACCATTAATAATTATCATATTTATCATATATATATATATATGTATGTCATAAATGTTAATTACTTATCACGATGAAAACGACATGAAAAACGTTAGAAATTTTAAATCGATCGTTAAAAATCCATTAAGATCGTTTAAAAATCGTTTCAACAAAACTCGCGCGAAAATCCATCGGTCGATTTTACAAACCCGTAAGAAAAAATGATCCGAAATTTATAAAGTTACTCGTTCAATGCGCGCAAGCATTCTCGCGTTTACATCGTCAAAACAATGAAAATAAAACGTCACGGTTTTATTCTTATTGCCACGGGAAAGCGATTCGAGAGCAAAGCCACCGGCGCTTATTAAAATTGTTCAGGGTCACGCGACGATACGGTCATCGTACCTCGAGTGCAATGTGCGTATACGTGTATATGTTATAGCATACGTAAGAAACTAAGGACGCGATCAATCTGAGGACAGGTGTAAACGTTTTCGTCACGCGATTATACCGAACGATACGATGAGAGAGATTTCAAGAGAGTGCTCTGTACACGGTTGGTTTTACTTCGAATGATTTAAATATATGAGTATATTTATATAATATGCGTTAAAGATTGGTGTTGAAATAACGATCGAGTTATAGCCGATGTAGTTTAGATTGTAGTTTAAATTTCCACGTTTTTTTTTTTTTTTTTTTTTTGTTTTTTTGTTTTGTTTTTCTTTTTAACGTTTAATTTTACTAAATCGAGTTTGACAAATTTATATTTTTAATGCAGTTTATGGGTCAGACCGCTTTAGTTAAAAATATTGCACAATTAAATACAGCAATAATTTATTCGAATATAATAATTATATTTATTAAGAAATCGCGCATAATGTAGCAGTTTACTCTCGATAGAAATTATTTTTTAAAGGGAATAATTAATATTTTTTTCGTTCTCTGCATTGTTATTAATCTTGCCAATAACTTTTTTGTTTATTGACAATTTATCACTGTCTTAAGTATTGCTCGCAACTTTTTTTTTTTTTTTTTTTTAAATAAATCCGCATTATTATAAATATTGGTAGTTTAGCGTTTTTTAAAAACGCATATACTCATTTTACTTTCACTAATGATTCATATATCACGCGGTCTCGCCATAACCGGATTGTTCCACTTGCGACGAAAAAAAAAAAAAAAAAAAAAAAAAGTAAGAAAAAAAAATTGTTATCCATTGCGCTTTAAATTGAAAAAGCATTTCATTTCGTGCTCGATTCGTTATCATAGTTAAATAAAACGATAAAAAAAACAAAAAAATAGCGAGGCTTGGAATATAAAATTTCCGAGAATCGAGTTTGAACAACTGCACAAGCCGCGTAAGTCAATTGAAACAAATAATTTTCAACGGATTACAACTTTGCTGTTCCTAATTGGAAAAAAAAAATTTTTTCTTTCTCGGATCTTTCTCAGAATCAATAGAAAAATCGACGAGCATCGTTTGTTGCCGGGCGACATAGACATATTTAATTAAAAAACCCGAACGCTCGTGCGAATCCGACGATTAAATTGTTGATCTCCATAAGCATTATGAAAATTTATTTATTTCAATCAACGAATGCGAAATCGTAAAGGATCGTGCGATAATTATCGTACCCTACAAATGAAAAAATCAGCGATCTCGAGCTCGCGTTCCGTCGAACAATAGTCCTCCTGTGATTTATCTAAACGCTCGACAATAAGAGAATTCTCGGTTACATAAAATAATGCAATACGAATTGCGCGCTCGAGCTTCGGTAGCAATAAGTTTTACGGAATCAAATTTACCGTGAGTCGTAAGAAAGTTGCATAATTGAAAAATAAGCTCACTCTCACTATCCCGTCGCAATTACCATTTCACCGGTGTATAAATATATATATATGACGACGTTAATTAGATTTACCGTTTATTATTTTACGCAATGAAAGAAAAGAAAAATTTCTTTCAGCGATGTCGCTTTACTTCATTGTAAAGTTTAATAACAAAAAAAAAAACAAAAAAAAAAAAAAAAAAACAAGAAAAAGGAAAAATCTGCAGTTAAAATTTAACGAGTGCGTTGCGTTTACGTTGGAATATTATTTTTATACGTAAATTGAAAAAAAAAATAATTTAATTTTAATGCTGCTTCTTTGTTGTAACGACGAAAATTTTTAAAATTAATACAATTCTTTTATCATTTATCATATGCCGTTACAAAATTTTTTAATTTTCAACTCCCTTTTTTTTTTTCGAAAAAATAATTTTTAATCATTTTTTTCGCGTGATATATTTACATTTGAAAACGTGCAATTATCTCGTAAGCGTACTTAAACACATTTAACAATAAATGCCGTTTAATTTAACGTTAAAAACGATCGATTACAAGATTTTTCAAGCACAATAAAAATCATTTTAATTCTCTATTTCTGTCGCTTTGCGCAATTAAAATCTAACTGTTAAGTGATGCGATCGCGCGGATAATGCCGTAAATATAATCTCATCAATTAATAAATATGCATATACATGTATACATAATCTTTACGTAACAATAATCGACGTGGGCGAATCATCCGTAAGTCTTCTTAATTAAAACATCCCACTAAGCTCATTATCGTAGCTTTTGTATAAATCTTCGGTGCATCTTTAGTTCCGCGAATATTTCCATCGATATGCCGCAAATATTACGGAATTCGCAGGACGAGCGATTAGTATAGTATTCTTTTTTCTTTTTCTTTTCCTTATTTTTGTTTTTGTTTTTTTCTTTTTTTTTTATTCTAATTTAATAATCAAGGAAATCAAAACGTATCCTTTATTCGTTATACGACACTTTTCGACGGAATCTCGATTTTTTTTCGTTTATTATTTATTCAATCGCAGTTTACGCTTTTATAAAATCGAAACATTTAAGCCTTTAAAGTTTAATATCGACGGGTTTTCGCCTGCCTCGCAATTCCAAGCGATTATCTGATTTTTTTTTCTTTTCGACAGCGACAAATTAAATTTTGTTATAAATTTCCCATAATATTTCTCAAGCATGATAATGAAAACTTGAATTTTATATCGCATATTTCATAAAATTATAAATATAAAGAACGTCTATTTAACAAACGCGTTTTGTAGAATTAAGAATAATTATTTTTTATAAGTAACTCGTTTTAAGATAGAAGAGGTTTTACCAAGCGAATAATTTTTTCTTTTTTTTTTTTTTTTTTTTTTTTTTAATCAATAATCGTATAGGTTCATAAAATGAGATCACAGTTTTATGTAACTATTCAAGTTACAAGTATTTTATATCACACTTCATTTGAAAAAGGAATGTTTACTTATCATAAATATGTTAAAAATTTTTTATTACAAATGCAATAAAATTTAACTCTTTCAAAATAAATTTAATAAATTTTTCATTCGCTCATTTATCGATAATTAAATTTTAAAGAACGATTTTTTACCGTTTTTATTTAATTTTTTTCATCGTCTTTAAATAAACAAAATCATTTTCGTAAAAAATTTTTATAAATAGTAAACGATTAATCGACAATCTGAAAGCGCAATCCAATCGCTATAAGCTTCCATATAAAGCTCGAAAAATCATATGGTACGTATGTATAGCTGCGGAGATTTTAATCATATGCGTTTTTACGAGTATATATCCACGCCTTCGATCGTTAGAGTTGCCGTCATTGAAATCCGATATATATATATATATACATAGATCGTGTCGTCTCCTTTGCATTCTTCAAGTTTAAATGTTTTCAAGATCTTCTATACACTTTTGACGGTAATATACCTTTGATGGTTTAAGCCATAGAGAAGTGCAATGTGTGTAACGGAAAGATTAACAGTGTCGTTTAAAAGATTATATATTATATCACAAATGAAAGTTATTTTTTCTCACGAATGGCATAGTTGTTGAGCAATGAAACCGAACTTATTTAAATTTTAAATGTTTCAATCCATAAAGTGCAATTTTTATAAAACAGCTTTTATGAACTATATCACATTTATTGCTTAAATATATGTATCAAAACGTTTACGAAATATTTCACTTTTTTTTCTTTTTATTTACACTTTTTTTTTATTAACGATTCGTTATTTATGTAAATCAATTTGAAGTTGTAAATTGGATAATTTTACTTTAAAAAAAAAAAAAAAAAAAAATAAATAAATAAATAACATTTGTGCGTTGGTCGACGCGTGTAGCAAGACTCGTTCGTACGTTCATTTTCTTATTTTTTTTTTTTTAATTTCCTGACGCAGCTCATGCGTGTTACATATAATTTGCAAAGCGTATTTCGATAAAGCGAAACGAACTACGTAACTCGGCAATTTAACGGAACCTTTTCGACGATTTATATTAAAATTTCAAGAACTTGCATCTTTCTTCACATGCACATACATATAAACATACGCGCCAAACTAAAGAATTTGAAAATTTCTCGTTCAACAAAGAGTACAAAGGAACCGGTGTTAAAACCAATCGAGCTGTGAATTCGGCTCGCATCCCATTTTTCAATCCCAATCGAAGGATCAATTGCACTCGGTCTCGCGTTTCGCAATCCGTACGGATAAATTTCCCCTATCCTGTATACCCGGACCTATCGCACAACCTGATTCGATATATATATATATATAAACGTGCCCACATACGTATATAAGCGAACGGCGTTGCCTTGACATTTACGTTGATTGGCCCGCGAATGCTCGAGAGTCCCCGAGGTTAATATGCGAATCTCGCAATAGATGTATGTGTATATATATGTATATGTATGTATACCTTGTCTAGTATATGCGAAAGCTCTTTGTATTGCTCGTATACATTACACATACGGGTTAATTTTGCCGTTTGAGTGGGATATACGTGTGAGTTCATAGTATAACGTAGGGTGAATTGTTGAGATTTTTCTTAAAATTTCATTTAGATGAATATTTGTATAATATCGTCGAGGGTTTGATTTACATTTGACTTTGATTATTTTCCATCCGTTATTTTGTAATTTCCAGTTTTGTTTGTTTTCTTTTTTCTTTCTTTCTTTCTTTTTGTTTTTCAAGTAAATTGTTGGATTCAATTTATTATATTTTATTTAAAAGTTATCAATTGTTTTTAAATGCATTTTAAATTAATACTGAGTTTTTTTTTTTTTTTTTTATATGAAAATAAATCTTTTGGACTAGTTTCAAGAAAATTAATTGATTTGATAAATACGGAAAGCATCAAGAGTTATTTTTAGTTTATTACACTAATTCATTCAAATCTTGATAAATTTCATTAGTTGATAAATAAAACATGTATATTCACATAAATTGCAATTATTAATTAACATAAAATGAGCAATAAATATAATTACAAATTTTCAGCGCATGATTCATTCTTCATACTTGGAATTAAATGATTTGCATGCCTCGGTGAACTTTCAAAATATACTGAACAAATGTATAAATTCAAAAATTAAAAAAATATTCGTAATGGTTATATTTATCGAAGATAGAAAATTAATTTTTGTACGTACGAAACGTACATAAACAAAGTGTTATAAATTATTTCATGACTAATTACAGATGAATTTTAAAACAATGAATATTGAAATTTATTTTTAACAACTTACGATTAAAAATATACATATAAACGCAATTAAACAATTTCGTTAAACGCCAACATTAATCTCTATATACTTTATAGATATAACGTTCACTATAACAAGCTAAATATCTCGTGCTTTTATACAGATAATCAAGCAACTAACGAAAACGTGAGCTCGATCGTGCCTTACAATCGCCTATATACTCACACATATACACACACACACAATACACACACTCTCACAAACACTTTCAAAGCGACGGCAACCACTAAACGGACATAATTAATCGGCCGCGGTTTTATCATCTCTCGAGATAAAGCGATAATCTGCGCGAGAACGAAATTCGCTCGCGAAAGGAGCACTGCACCTGCGAGTTTTGCGCTGTTTTTCATTCGCTCCCTACGCCGATTCTCCCTCTATCTCTCTCTCTCTCTCTCTCTCTCTCTCTTTCTTTCTCTCTCTATTCTTTTTTTTTTTTTATACAATGCGCGGAGCTAAACATTCAAATCTCGAGATTAGCGGCGCGCGATAAATTAACTCGAACGTTGAGTGGGCGCAGGACAATGGAGGGATAAGAAATTCGAGCGTGCTTTCGCTCGGTAATGGCGATAATGGAAGACTATGCGACGAGAGTTTATCGGTATCGTTTATGGTTTGGTAGTTAGTCGGAGGTGTGCGAGCTGTCCCGTTAGCTCGAGTTATTTTTAACCTTTTATTAACGAAATGTTTGATATCTTTCGTGATTAATTGATTATTACCAACGTTGCGAAATTTTAACTTTTGAACGTAATTATTCAACAGATTTTTAATATAACAAAACTGCATTCAAAAATCGCGCGAAATGAATAATTTGATAAAAAAAAGTTCGACATTAGAATGGGTTTATCGAGACTTGGCTATAAATTACAGAGTAGCCGTTTTAATAGTTTATAAAGACAACTAAAATTTAAAAAAAAAAAAGAAAAACGGTACCTCGCCTTTTTTTTCTGAATACATATAAACATTAGCTATCTTAAGAAATATTATCTACCGTTAATGATATCGGATAGCTATAAACGCGATCATAAATCATTATAATTTTTCTACATAAGGATAATGAGCTCATAATACGCATTCGTTAAACGCACATCGTAAAACCTATTACGCGTTTTCATAATTATCGCAATCTAATATAGTAAAGGACTTGAATTGAAGAAACTACGATTAACGATTAATGATTAACGTTAGTTTCACACGACGACGTTTGAACGAAAACTGATACAAGTACATCTTTAATGATCGCTTTATCATTGTCACGACAACCAGGCTATTCTTATAATATAAAGGATAGTACGTAACGCAACGTCGTTGGAATGTAGAAAAAAAAAAAAAAAGAAAAAAATTGACGAGCAAACGTGTACATTGATAGGGATGCGTGATAATTTTTTTTATTATTTTATTTTTTTTTTTTTATTTTTATTTTTTTTTTACCACGCGCATCATCGGCCGATTTTCCATCATTTTAACCGTTCACACGCGTAGTCGAGCGATATTGCTTAGAGCGTTTGTCGGATAGAATATAATATTATTCATATTATTGTTTGCACGATGTTTAATTTTACGTTGTCGATAAAGCTTTCTGTTAATATAAGATTAACGAATTTAAGTACAATAGTACTCGCATATAAAATTGATTGTTTATTTTGCATTGGACTATCGAAATGATTTTCATTTCAATAAATGTGTAAGATAATAGTGCAGCTTGCAATTATTGAGATAATTTATTGAAAAATTAGTTGTTTCGTAAAAGTTTTTATAATTAGAAATACGTATAATTAACCTTTAAAAACTAACGGTCACGTTATATTCAAGTTTGAAAGATAAAATAAATAAATAATTTCCCGGAATTTAAAAAAAAAAAAAATATATAAAATTTACGGAAGTAACGCAACAATGTTGTTTTTTTTTTTTTTTTTTTTTTTTTTTTTTAACTTTCTTTAATTACTAGGCACTTTTCCGACTCGTAATTGTTATTCCTCATTGTTACTTCGACGCTCACAATTATTTCTCACTCTCGTAAATCTTTTGAAAAATTTACGATTTATGCGTTCTTCGATTTTACTTTTCATCGGTTAATAGCGCGTCTCGACTTCCTGCTTTTAATTTATACCGTATGTGATCGGTGTTGGATTCCGAGTTTTAATTAAGAAAATACGCACGCCGACGATTTTGTTAATGTTAATGTTAATGTTAATGTTAATGTTAATGTATTTTGGAAAATCAACGTTTACGATAAATTTTACTATGACCGTGGGAATGCTCGGATTGTTGTGTTTTAATCAAGACAACATTTTTATGAATGAACGCTAAAGAAAAATGAAAATTTTAATCGCTTTTACAATTACTTCAGAATATGAATGTGTTTTAAGTTGACGTTACAAAGCCGTTTAACAATTGAAACATTAGAAAATTATTTTTAAGGAAGTCGTTTTAATCGAAATATTTAAAATGTTTCATTTTTCAATGCGCATTTTTAAAATTCAATCCGAGGAATTCTAATGGTTCATTATAAACAAAGCAATTCGTATCTATTACAAAGCGTGAAAATCATTGGAAATAACATTTATAATGAAAAAGAAACTTGCGCAACCGCGTAAGAAAACTCGTTTCCATTTTCTCCACTATTATTTCTCTTTCTCTATTGAAAATTCTCACTCGTCGCGCAATGGTGATTCAAATTTTATCAGCAAATCGAGTCTAGTATCCGTAATCCGATAATTACAAAACGAGATAATAAGAGAGAAGAAAACGAGAAGGAGACGAAGTGAAAAGGAGGTAAAAAAAAAAGAAAAAAAAAAATGTGGAAAATAAAAACTGGCAAAGAAATATTCATGACCTTGCACAACGTCGATGATCGATTAACTCATTCGTCTCATAATTCGTTGGTATCTATGCGCGTACCTATATATAATTGTGGAATTATTCATTATTATTATACGTCGCGACGTTGACCTCAACGCGAATTGAAAAAGAAGATGACAAACGTCTTTGCGTGCAATGTAACCTTGTTCTCTTACATACATATATCTCGGTTCTTTCCTCTGTTTTTTCTCTGTCTCTCTCTCTCTCTCTCTTTCCCTCTTTTTCTCTTTCTAACCACTCAACACGAAAGCCGTCCTTGATCTTTTTTTTTTTTTCATATATTGTCCCTAATTTAACTGTTCTTCTTTATTCCTCTTGTCATTTTAACGGAACGTCTTGTCTTACGTCCGTACAAGGTTTACGTTAACTGCCTTGGGAAAAAGATCTTTGTTTCAATTTATTTAATTCGTCTCTATTGTACGACTTTAACATCGATTATTGTTTATCATATGCGTGCCAGACGCAATATTAGTTTTGATATTTTTATTGTTATTTGTTTATGAATATATATCGCGCGAATGCAAGACTTTGAAAATAAAATCCGCGTAACTTTATCATCGTTAAAGTTAAAAATACTCGTATAAAATAAATTATTTATATATATATATATATATACATATATATAAAGTACGACAGAGATTTTTCCACGGTGTTGATTAAAAATAGTAATGCGCCGTGTTAATTTTTTTTTTACTTCCTTAAAGATAAACCGTATCGTAGAATATATTCTTCAAGCTATCCCGATGTCAATGCAAAGGAAGTATTCTTTAGCTTATTAATAATTAAAAGATTATTTGTGTATATTTTCTCAACATTCGTTTTGCGCGATTTTTTTTCAAATCAATAACAATATATATTTATATCGCGAATGCAAAAATACGCGTAATCTTCGATAACGTGTATATACCAATGGTATATGTATATATAAATTGTTCCATACATTTACGTCATAAACTTATTAAAATAACGCGCGCTGTCTTATTAAAAGTATGTGTTATTTTATATATAAATGTTCCCGTTAAAAATAAATAAATTATAAATATACTCACTAATATCGTTGAAATTAATTTATGCTGTACGATGATAAAAAATATTATCGAAAAATATCTTAAAAATTGTTCCGCAACATTACGATGAAAAATCGCTTGACCTTACTCAACATTAATACAATAAAACTTCATTTGAATCGTACACATACATTTTTTAATAAAATAAAAAACAAAAAAAAAAAAAAAAAAAAAAAAAAAAAAAGAAGATACTTGTAAGTACAATCGTATTCAGAGAGAATAATTAAGGTACGAGCATCGCGATAAATTAACCGCGCGGTTATAGCAATAAAACAATCGACACCTGCACATTAAATCGTATAAAACAATAGGCAAACAATACGCCGTTAATAAAACAATGCTTATTACGTGTATCTATACATGTATACAAGCGAGTTACGTTTCTTTTTCTTTACTTTTTTTACCGGTTCAATCGTCATCGTTCTCGCTCAAGACACGCGATATCTCATAATCGCGTATATACGTACAAGACGTCGGTCGCAGTGTATGCAATACTCGTATATTACGGACGTTACGTAAGCGAGGTTTTGGGACACGTCGGTTGAAATAAAAAAAAAAAAAAAAAAAAAAAAATACCGACGTGCGATTGAAATTAGTTTGCGTCGGGATAAGCGAGAGGGTACGCATCGGTCGTTTTATTCTCTCGTACTTTGTTAAGCATTGGTTATCGAATTTTATTTTCGAATCGAAGTGCGAAGCCGTGTGTATTAACGGCATGAGTTGGCTAGAATTCGATCGATGATGAGTATATTAACGACGGAATCACTCGGTAGATTTATATAGACCGTAGTCTTCTTTTTCTTTTTTTTTTTTCTTTTCTTTTTTCTGTTTCTTTACGCGTCGTATCGTGTACTAATCGAAATCATTTAGCGCGCGATCATCGATATTTATAGCATTGATATCGAATTTAAAATTTACTTGTCCGGATGTGTTGCATCAAATTAATGGATTTTAAAATTTATATACACATACGCGCGTGCAGAAATTTTTTTTTCTTCTTTTTTTTTTTCTTTTAATGAATTATTCATTATCGTTAAAATGCTTTAAAGCGAAGTTATTTATTTTTTCTTTCCTCGTTAAGCGAATTTAAAACTTTTTAAAAAATGCATTAGTTCCCGAGTGCAGCATTTTTTCAATTACTTTATCGTCGCATTATTATCGCGAAATATATTATGGCTATTAATCCAAGCCTCGCTAATGTGCCGAATTTTCATTTATTAATTCTAAAATTTATATTCCATTTGATGAGTATCGTATTCATCGAAGAGATACGAGAAATACACATGTCGCTCCCTTTAATCGACTAATGTGTATATAACGTTGTTAAGAAAAAAAAAAAAACAAAAAAAAATCCAATGAAAAAAATTTGTTTAATTTCCTTTATTCTCGATGGCATATTCTCATTCGTTCTTATATATTCATAACACCCTTCGAATTCTTTTTTTTTCCGGCATTTACGTGTTTATGTATCGATATGGTAATGAGATATCCAATTTTTGATGTTTTCTCGTTTGCGAATCCGGTCAACGACTCGCGATAGACGAACTCGTTTTTATCAACGCGAGGAAAAGAAAGAAAGAGCGAGTGTGAGAGGGAGGGAGGGAGAGAAAAATATGTGATTCATGAGGAAGTTAAAAATATGTAATTCATGAGATTAAATAATCATGAAATTGCGATATTTTCGAGTTTCGCGGCACGTGTGTCGTATGAATTTTTTTTCTCTGCTGAAGGATTAATTTGTTTGAAAAATTTCGTAAATTAATATTAAATTCTTTAAAATTTATTATCGGTATACTGTATACATGTAATTTTAATAATCGGTGCTTAATATTTCTTCAAAAGTCGTTTGCTCATGAATCTTTTGCTTCATTTCATCATGCGTCTTTAAAATATGTATTATTTTGGTAATCAATCGGTGAAGGTCAATCCGAAAGATAATTTGTTGTTTCAAGAATCTTCAATATATCTTATTGCTTATTTAATCTTAAAAAGAACTCTTTAAAATTTTACATAAAAAACAATTAAAAAATAAACAATACACTTATTGTTACGACAAATATTTATAATTATTTGAATCGAAAACTCACTTGCAAATAAATTATCGAATATCGTTGAATATTCTCTCTAAATTTCTTCTTCTTCTTCTTTTTTTTTTTCTCTGCAAACGCAGTTCGACGAAGATACATTACCTTGAGAAAAATCCGAAGAAGTTTGCGGCGTCGTTCGCCGTAGGTACGAATGAGACCATACTCAGGGGATGAGGTACAGGCGAAAGATGAAAATTTCATTGGACGTCGAAGCCCAATAGAATGCCTTTGACAGTATAGGTCCACGAAAGAGAGAGAGAGAGAGAGAGAGAGAGAGAGAGAGAGTGAAAGAGAAAGTATATACGAGAGCTTTTCTTTACGTGGGAAAGAATCCATTCCCTCTCTCATTGCAACGCCTCGACAAAACTCGAATCTCCTTACGCGTGACCTCGCTCTCGCTCTCTATTTTTCTTTCTTACCACCGCGACTACGTCCGTGAACTTTGCCTGTATATATACACACATCAACGTGTGCCTACAGTCATCGCGAAGTCTTTCATTTTTATTTCATTTTACGTTAGTGCATGACATCTCGCGCGCAGGTGTTACGCGGACAGGTAGAATGGCTCCGTGAATTTTCTGTAATTTTGCAAAAAAAAAAAAAAATAAATAAATAAATAAATAAATAAATAAATAAAATGAAATAAAATAAAAAAATAAGAAAAATAAAAATAATCGACTTCTTTTTGTTTAACGTGGCGCGTGTGTTTACACGTATATCTATGTTTTATTTTGTCCTCGGTCTGTTAGTTTCGAAAAATAACGAGCTCTGTAGAGTGAAAGAGAATTTGATTTGTTCGCTTATAGGGGAAACGTTAGGAACGATGAAACCTTATTTTAAATTCGAGGAAAACATATATCCGAAATGTAAATTTTTATATTTATTTATTTATTATTTTTTATTTTTCATTTTTTCCGAAATAAGGGAGAAAGAAGCAGACCTTTTCAACTGCGAAGGTAACTTTTGATTCCCTTTGATACATTAATGTACTCTTTTAAATAAGATCTAATTTTTTTTTTTTTTTTTATATTTATGAAAATCTTCGACTTTCTGAAAATATTTATTTACAAAAAAATAAATAACGTGGTTAAATTTTAATGAGTTTATTTTAAACGCGATTCAAAATCTTTTATTATTTTTTTCATTCTCAAATAAATCTCGATTTCGAATGAAAAATGAAAACTGAAAAAAAAATAAATAAATAAATAAATAAAAATAAAAAATAAAGTAAATTACTCGGAACAGAACTAAGCAATTACCAATTATGGTAAATTAAAGAATACAAGCGCGTTAAGTCACGCTTACGAAGAAGAGTATCTTAACGTTATCGCCAAATTATTTATAAGCGTCGAGGAGCGATCAACGACGGCATAAATTATTGTTTTCGAATCGCAAAACCGTCATTAATATAGGATTAAAATTTTTACCGTTTCTCTTATTCACGTTTTAACGATTAGTTGAAAATTTAAGCGAATTTCTCGAATGGTTTATACGCACATGTTCATTAAGCAACTAACGCTAAGAATCTCATGAATATCGACGATTGGTGATAATTGTTTATTGTACGATAAAGGAATAAAAAAGTATTGCTGTATATATTGAATGCAAAACAGTCCCGTATAATACTTTCAAGCTTTAATTATCCGGTGTTCTTGTGCAAGAAAACTAAAGTACTTATTATTATTAATCAAAGATACATCGATTATTATTAGCTATTTAAATAATCGATAATTAATGTTTATTAATTTTTTTTTTTTTTTTTTTTTTTTTTTTTTTTTTTGCGTACAAGCAACGTTATTAATTATGATTGACGTCCCTTAATTAATCAATTTATTTCTTAATCTCATAAATCAAATGTATCGCCGAGCAAATATTTTAAAGTGAATAGCGTTTAAAATACGAGATATTAAAAATTGTAACACGTTTTTCTTGCGAATAAATTGTTATCGAAACTGCGTTTACGCTAATTATTGCATTGAGAATAGAAAATCCAAAAAAAAAAAAAAAAAAAAAAAAAAAAAAAGTTCAAAATATTGATAAAAAGCATAGTCCAATGTTATCTTTATTTACAAATACGCTATATATGTATACTAAACTATATCCTCCCATGAAATGCTACGACCAAAATATAATGTCAAAGCAAGCTTAATTACATTGGACAAACAACTCCCTCGATAATCAACATAACCAAAATCCAAGATGGAAAAAAAAAAAAAAAATAATAAAATCAAGTCGATCAAAGATCCAACGTCTCGATAAAGGGCGCGCGCGCGCGCGCGCGCAAGGCACGAAAAAAATGAAACCCGTCGCGTTAAACTGTATCTCACAATGATATTCAACGTTCCGTCTCACCGATTCTGGCTCAAGGTAGCGGTTGTGCATGCGAGAGTACGCATTCGCCGTAGACAGACCCACCGACTGAGTGTGTGTGCGTGTGTGTATGTGTGTATATATATATATATGTACGAGCGCGAACGGCTTGTCTACGACCTTTCTATATTGTACCTTTGCGTGAGATACTAAGATAGATATGCTATTCCGTTACAGCGCGATGTTGAGATTGTTTATAATTTGTCATGGAGATTTTTTTTTTTTTTTGGTTGGCGAGATTTTCATTTATTCGATTGATCGGAGATTAGTTTGATTAGGAAATTATTTTTTTTTTTTTTTTTATCTTTTTTTATCTTTTTTAGCTTTTTATGTTTTGTAGACTTGTATGATTAACCGATGAAAAATGGATAAAAGTTATTTCAGTATGAATATGATATCCGAAACGTGAAATTATTTGCCAATTAAATTTTACGGTTCTTGCACAATTATGCAAAATAATTTTATTAAAAACTTTATTAACTTTAGATATAAAATTAAGTAATTTACATTTTTTTTTTTTTGTTTTTTTTTTTTTTTTTGTTTAACAAAAAACAACTAACGATGATTTAAAAAAAAAAAAGAAAATATCATAATACAATCCTAATTTCACATTCTTTTTTGGACACTTCCGAACCATCAAATATTAATCATTCAATCGGTCGGTACCAAATAATTTGACCTCGAAGTCAACGCAGCGTCGTGACATTACGTCACTAATCGAGCGGTCAGAGGGTAAGATCTTGAAACGGCAATTGGACATTGTGAATCAGCTGTTTGTGAGAGACCTAAAGCCCATTAACGCATCTCGAAGGCGAAACCCGGGATTAATCCAGCTAGTCGGATAAGGAACGCCTTCGGAGCTCGATATATATCCGAGATATGTATACACATACGTTACTTCGCTCACTGGAACGTTTAAGTTTAAGGGAGAGATTTGCCCGACGCGAATGACACCGTTACACGTGTGCATTTGTAATTGAGATAAAGGAGAAAATACTTTTCGTTAACGCGCACGTGCGCGCCGATTATAACATTATTCTGATTCTCTCTACCTTTCTCGGGTGAGCGTCTCGTGGGAAAGATATTGTGCATAATATCTCGCGATAACCGATAACAATTCGTACTAGAGCATCAATCGACGAATACTTTCGCGTATCGTATTCGCGTAGTCCTGTAGCTTGTTAAATCAATGATTAAGTTGATTTCTCTCTCTCTCTCTCTCTCTTTTTTTTTTTTTATTCAAATAGGTTTATTACGACCGCTTGTTTAATTTAGCAATTTGCGGAAAATTTCGATTAAAAAAGAGACTTACTTGTTGGTAATTAGAAAAATGCGCATTATTCAATTATAAATGTCATTTGCGAGCGTTGAATTATAAATCAAAATCATGCCTACATTGTACTTTAGAGAATGTAAAAGCTCAACGAGTTATATGCGCTTGTTTACGTTTTGTATTGCTTTAATCGATCAATTAAAGATAATGCATTAATTGTTCGTATAAAATTATTATATAAAACAATAAATACACGTTAGCGGTTTTAGTATCAAAATCCGCGTTTTAACATCAATGCTAATTAAATCCCTCTTATCATCCATAGACATTAACTTGCGTAACGTTTTAAAAATAATTTCCAATTATCTTAATCGAAATCTATATTTATATTATATATAAACCGTAGCATAAATGAACGACGACGAGCATCGAGGATACAAAGAAAAATTCGTATAAATATTTAAAATCGGCTAATAATCGAGCAAAGTAATACATTTAATACACAATTCGATTGCGTTTCCTGCGATTCAATTCTACGTCTCTATGCGCACAAGCAAACGTAAGCACACGTATACACGCAAACAGGGGGAGTAGCACCGACAGCCTTGAAAGACACGCGTGTACCAATCGCACGCTCGCTGAGATATATATATATATATATATATATATATACGTATACAAATGCTTATACACACCCGCTGCGAAGTTCATGAATATTTAATATACGGTATGCGCGATCCTCGACTTTACTCATTTTCCTCCCGTGAGCATATGTATGTATGTATGTATACTTACGGCATGTGTGGACGGTTACGTTTTGCGCTGCTCTCAAGGGCTCTATACTCCTTGTCGAATTTAGCCTCGGTGACTTGAAACGTTCGAGTTTGTTTGTGTATACTTTCTTTTCTTTTCTTTTTTACTCTTTTACTTTCTTTATTTCTTTTCTGTTTTTTTTCTTTCTTTTTTTTTTTTTTTTTTTTTTTTTTTTTGTTTTCTGGCTTTAGACGAAAAACAATTGAAGGAAAACTCCTGTTCTTTTTTTTCTTTCCAGTTTGTTATTTGTTTAAACGAAGGATTATTTATTTTTTTATTAGCTTCCTTAAAGCACGTGTACATATTATGACTGCGTGGCAATTCTATATGTTGTGTATATTTATGCTCACTCAGAATTAATATGGCAGGTATTAAACGTGTAATGAACAAAATTGATAACGATGTAGACATTATGCAATTTTAAATAAGAGGATGTAAAAATTTTAATCGAAACTGAAAACTTAAACTTTATTTTTTTTGTTATACGTGTGAATATATAACATTAATACATTTGAAATTGAATTATTTATTCTTTTAAATTTGCAAGAAAATTCAGCGGATAAATTTTAATTTTATTAATTTTCAAACGCGTTATTTCCACGCTTTTTAAATATGACCATTAAATGTACATTTACTAGTATTGATAAAAATATTCATACGCATGTTAATGCTCTTGCCGATAGTTTTATAAATTTAATCATTTGCGCAATTTTTCGCTAACCATTGTTTTTTCTTTTATTTTATTCCAGGCCAAAAGATGTTTTCGACGATAGTACAAAAGCTAA
The DNA here is from genome assembly GCA_949987625.1 of Chalcis sispes. Lineage (NCBI taxonomy): Eukaryota > Metazoa > Arthropoda > Insecta > Hymenoptera > Chalcididae > Chalcis > Chalcis sispes. The sequence goes on from OX465095.1 coordinate 66,312,866, forward strand.
AAATTTTCTACAAACCTTACGCTCTGGCAATCGTATCTTTGGGTTACGTACTCGGAGAATTGGGACATTACTTAATCGGTAAGAAAGTGGAACGAAATTTTACAATATCCGTTTTTTTTTTTTTTTTTTTTTTTTTTTTTTTTTTCTATTTTATTTCTCGGATATGGAATTTTTTTTGAAAGCTTAATGTAATTTTTCAAAGGTGTCACGAGCAAAGCCATAGCCATAGATTTACATTACGGTGATATAGCTTGCCAACTTAATTCCACGCATTTTTCGGTTATTGATTTGCCGGTGCAATGTGAAACGGTTAATAATTCGGAAACGTAAGTATATATTGTTTTAAAATATTAATTTGCACAATGTGTTTGCATTTAATTTCAAAGATAAAAAAAAAATATATGTTAGTTTCATCAAAAGATGCAATATCATATGTTTGTATTAAAAAAAAAAAAAAAAAAAAAATTTAATAAAATAAAAATGTTTGATCAGATATTATCTAAGAATTTAATTTGGACTTTTTATACTTCTATTTTCTTAAAATTACCTTTTATTATCGCAAAGTAATAAATGCAAATATTGTCAAACGAAATATCGAAACGTAACAATAATTAAAAAATTATGTGTTTTGTTAAAGTTAAATACTACAGTAAATTTATTTTATAAAGCTAGTCAATAAAAAAATATTTATATATTCTTACATCTCGTTACAATTGAAATTATGAAATAATTGTTCCGTAACTTTAGAAACAATATTAGTCAAATTAAAACGAAAAAAAAAAAAAAAAGGAAAATTACATAATCGGTTAGTCGGAAATTTTTCTTGAATGAATTCACTAACGTATAAAACATAAAACTCGAGCGATTAATGTTTGATTGACGTACGCTTGTATAGTAAATTTTAAATGCAGTTAAACACTTCGAAGTATTTGTTGCTAATATCTAAATTTTTTTTTCTTTTAACGTTTACATTATTTTTCTCGATATTTGAAAGTTGCGTAAAATCGATATTAAATTAAAATATTGAATTAAAATATAAATAATTAATTACGCAAAATAATTCAATTACGACTTTAATAAAATTTATTATCAATAATTGCACAAAATTATTCTTAAACATTTTTTATAACACTTCAAACGAGGTAATTTTTATACGTATATTTTTTTTTTTTTTTTTTTTTTTTTTCGTTTTCAAATTTTATCGACTGATCATGCAAATTTTTAGGCAATTAAAAATAATAAGTCAATTATATCGAGTACTTCGATAATTTTCTATTAAAAAAAAAAAAAAAAAGAAAAAAAATTGAAACGATACTTTTTATCCCCACAAATAATTCGTCCATTATGCTTAATGACAATTCGGTTGCTTCGTGCATGAGAAAAAAATATTCTGCAATGATCGCAAACTATATTTATTCTGATCAATCTTCTATAAAAAAAAGAAAAAAAAAAAAAATTCATGATTTCTCGTATAAAGTACGGGAAAAAAAACACAAAGCAAAAAGAAAAAAGCAACAAGTGAGATACAAAATAGTCGATAAAATTCTTTCGATCGACTGTCCATCAGATGCGAATCGTTGGAATTCAATGGGACGAACTACTGCGAGTGGAACTACAACGGCTTAGGTTTGGATTACCAGATACTCGCCGGACCGAGTTTCATCGCCGTTTTTACGGTAGTCGGTGTAATTCTTGGAATCGCCGCCGACAGATTCAACAGGTGAGTAAACATCTTGCGAATAATCGGGACGTTGTGAGGAGGTATATTGCCGATTAAAATAAATGAAATGTGAACGCGCGCGCGCGCGGAGAGATTTTCGTTTATGTAGATCCGCGCGTAAACGCGAACGTACGAAATACTATACGTTTGATGATTTTCATGTTTAGTTTGCGATTGCGCGCGTATAGTCGTTTACCGGCCAAGTGTAATTATTCATATCGATGGAAAACGATGTTATACTAATAAGCGGATAAATAAATATGTATATTTTAAAATGCAAATTGTGAAAAATAAGCGTCTAATGATATACCATTTACCGATAAAATAAAAAAAAATTTTCGAATCGCGTTATTCCATACACTTAAGCTATAAAAAAAAAAAAAAAAAAAACTAATTGAGTTATAACACGATTACGGTATACAGACGCATGTGTAAAATCCTATATTTATCGGAAACTAAATATCGCGGATGTACTTTCAAATCTTTACTCCTAATAAATTATAATTCTTACACGAGGTGATAAACGATACGGTGTTTATATTTAGATTTACCTTCGCGGCTAAAATTTTAATAAATGCGCGCGCCATCGATAAAAATGTCTATATCTGTATGACGAAATAATGATCGAAGTAACGCGTATAAGAGAGAGAGAGAGAGAGCGGGAGAAAGGGAGGCAATTAACGGTCAAATCGAATGCCGTAAATATATGCATATATAAAATTATCGCTCTCGTGATTTTCTCGATACAGTTACAAGAACGAAACGAGTTTTCGTTAATTTTTAATCTTTCTACCTCCTACGCATATATTAGTTATTTATGTACCTTGGGCGAGCCTCGCGTCATTACAGCTTGAGGCAAAATATGTTGTGGATGGATAGTAGGGCCGCAGTCGCGAGCGCAGCGAGCGACTAAGGCGCCTCTATCCATCCACAAAATATGAGCCGAAAGCTTTAATGACGCGAGGTTCACTCATGGTGCTTAAAAAATTTTTCAGCCTTGTAACCCGTACGAAGACTCTTACTTAGTTAACAGAATAATTAATTTTATTTTGTTGCATATCAATAAAATGCAATTTCGAACCCATACTGACAGTTCGTAAACTACAGATATCGTCTGCTAACGCATGCGCACTTTGTACACACACGCGTACATGCAGATGTAGTGTCAAAAAGTGACAGACAACATAATGTAAATATAAATATAAATTATGAAATTAAAAAAAAATAGTAAATAGATTCATATTTAAAAACAAAATTAATTTTTGAACAATTATTATTTATTAAAAAATATAAATTTCTTGAGTATATTTATTAAATATTTATACAAAATAACATTTTTAACAAAAGTTTTTTTTATAAGATTTGAAGGCTTATAAATAATATTAATACTATTATAATTAATATAAATACTTTCTTATGTTATTTTTATCATAACAATACTATATTTGTTTAACACATTTTTTGTATAATCAATGAATTTTAGTCTCTTATTTAACATGAAAAAACAGTAACTTTTTTAAATATTTTAAATTTAATTTCTTCACACAAAAAACTTTTAAATCATTTATCTAAATCACAAACAAAATTATAAACTAAAAAATTATCACTTTAAAATCACTTATTATTAAATTTTTTAATTTTGCGGGATTATATTAGACTTTGCTTTTTCTATTAGTTTATTTAATTCACGTTTGCATTCTTCATCACTGTCACTATCACTCGTCTTATTTTCATTATTTAATAAATCGTCCATTTTTATTCTTTTTCTCACATATTAAGAACGAATATTACCAACACAACGATACACTATACTGAAAGAAAACAAAAGAAAAGCAGAGCCCCGCGGTCGCTTGAATGTATGTTGAGCGAAGGAGAGAGCGAGACAGAGATAGGGTGGTCACGTGAGAGCAATGGTGCGCGCGCTCTTATCGCTATCTCGTTCTCTCTCCTTCGCTCAACATACATAAGTCTTATTACGCGTTCCGGAAATATAAGTTTCGATGAAGACTCACATGCTAGGCTATATGAAGCGACAAATACATAGCAGTGGCGCTGTTAACTTTTTTTTCTCCTGGCACGTATACAGCCTAGGAGGACGTATAGAATGTCTATACAGCCTAGGAGGACGTATAGAAAAATGTTAATACGATCGAGGAGGCGCTTGCGCGTATGGAAACCATTTACACGCTGAGGATGCTCCGTAGGTAAGAGTCGCCGTACGGGTTAGTAGGCTGAAAATATATATATATATATATATATATATATATATAAGTATACACACAGAGACCTGTATAATGCAAACTTGTATCTTTATAAAATACACACACACAGAGTGAGGCTGCTGGCGGTGTGTACACTCGTGTTCAGCGTGGCAATTATCCTTATGGGCACAGTTAAAGAATATTGGCAACTGGTTGTCCTTCGTATGTTGGCTGCTGCGGGGTACGTATACGCACACATATATATATATATATGTATACATATGTTTCTTTTTTGCTTTCGAAACGAACGCGCGTATGGGATTGTCGTTGGCTCTGAGAGTTGTAGGGAAAAGGGATTGGTATGCGTGTTTGTATGTGGTGTAGGGTACGAGATAAGTGAAGGTTAACTTGAGCTTTTTTATTCTTTTCTTTTTTTCAACGTTCGAAGGCATAGTTTTGTAAAGCGGGTTTGTGTTGAACTTGTTGGTTAAGTGTTTAAAATATTAGATTAAAGTTTGCTAAAATTTAATAAAAGTTTCATATAAATCGTTGAATTAGATATGAATAAAAAAGCTTTTTATCAATCGATAAATGTATTTATAAAGTTGACTGTGTAATAATCATCAATGACTAACACAATGTAATATTACAAAATTCACATCTCAAATTCACATTAACATTTAAATTAAATTCCATCTATTTTATTTACCGTTTACTCTTCCGCAATATCTTTCCGTTACTTTTCAACGATTAAATTTATTAACTTTATTTTAACGTGTACATTGTTAATCCAAGCAGATCTAAAAAAAAAAAAAAAGAAAAAATTCACCCGCACTTTTTCCTTTTCGCGTCCTAATGCCTTTTTTACTTGTATTATTTTTCGAGCTTACTAACTTCCTTGCCTCCATATGTCATCGTCCATGTCGCGTAAAAAATTTCCGTTAAGGTAGCTCGACTAAAAACGTCGCTCGGATACATTTCATCTTGTTTGTACGTGATATATTTTCATTAAAAAAGTTTCGAATTCGCAATGTATGGTACGATGTGCGATGTTAATTATTCTTACAAATATATATATATATATTTTTTTTTTTTTTTTTTTTTTTTTTTTATTGATTTGACGCGTCTGTATTGTAACGGAGATGGAAAAGATCGATAGAAGAAGTTGCAATTATCTTGCGATATTTCTGTTTTCATCAATAATGAGTAAGACCCGCCGAGGGAATGCCACTTGTCTATTACATTATTCGCTCGTCGAGTAATGTTTCAATCGTTATAGTGATGGCTTTTTTTTTTTTTTTTTTTTTTTTCTTTAATTTACGCAAAGATTAATAAAATTCTTTCGCTTATTTATCGTACATTAAAATAACTTTGATAAATACTTGAAAGAATTAGCGCTTAATCGAGATTTATATAGATAATTTTCGCATTAATATTTTGCGCAATAGTTACGCAGATAGTTTCGACGATTGTTATTGAATGTGCTTATAAAATTACAAGGCCAAACAAACATGCATCGTTAATAAAAATAATTTTCGGCCAATAGAGAAGCCGGTTGCAATCCGCTGTCAACCGGTCTGCTATCCGATTGGTTCACCGAAGAAAAACGAGGTCTAGTCATGTCGATATTCAATTGGGGAATTTACGGCGGTTACGGAATTGCTTTTCCAGTTGGACGATACGTACCTCAATTAAACGCTTGGGGATTGGTATGTATAGAACGATCGTTTGCGTATCGTTATTGCGATTATTATGTTAATATTTCGATCGCGGGAATTTAAATTGAAAACTGTTTTTTGAATTTTAAATTTAGCTGTTAATTTTTAAAAGTCTGCTTTAATTTAATCACCGTAATTTTCATTGATTATAACCTTATTTTTTTCTTTTTCTTTCTGAATTTAAATCTAAAATTTATTTAGAATAAAAAAAAAAAAAAAAAAAAAAAAAGAAAAAAAAAAGAAAAAAGATAAAACATCTTTTTGTAATTTTTGAAAAAGTAAAACTTATCCATTATCAATTTTATAAAGGTTACACATTACGTGCACATATATAATTTATATATATAAATTTAGGGTTGGAGAGTTTGTTATTACGGAGCGGGTATCGTAGGCATTATAATAGCAATTCTGACGGGTTTAACGCTTACGGAACCCGAGAGAACGACCATCGGCGAGGAAAATAAGAACGACGGTAAGAAGGTTCCATTGTGGAAAGTTATTCTTCAGCCGCGTATTGTACTTTTGTGCCTCGCTGCTAGTATAAGACATTGCGGTGAGTTAAAATCCATTAACTTTTAATTCTTTAAAAAAATGTAAACGATAAAATTTTTAAAAATTTCTAGAAAACAAGAAAAAAAAAAAAAAAAAAAAACAAAACTATATATTACTTCGCAGGTGGCATGTGTTTCGCGTACAACTGCGATCTCTTTTATCGCGAATACTTTCCCGATTACGATCTCGGCTGGTGGCTCTTCGCCGTGACGATCGTGATCGGTAGTATCGGCGTCGTCGTCGGTGGGGTCGTAAGCGACAAATTCGTCGCGAAAATGGGCATAAGGTCGCGAGTCGCCGTTCTCGTTATAAGCCAACTCGTTGCCACCCCCTTCGCTTTTGGTTCCGTTTATTTCAATCCTCTTTGGGCTATGATTACACTTGGAATTTCTTACTTTTTCGGTAAGTATATATATATATATATATATTTTTTTTTTTTGTTGTTGCTTTTTTATCGATATTTTGAATTTATTTTTATCGAAAGGTACTTTTTTAACATGATAGTTTAATTAAAAACAAAAAAAAAAAAAAAAAAATAAAGGCAGCTTCGAACGTTCAAAGATTTTATTATTTTATTTTACAATCGTTCATTAAAATTTTATTCGATTTTAAGAAATTGCAAAGTCTTTTACTTTAAAAAAAGACAATGTATTGTAAATTTCATAGAGTAAGAATTTCAATTCGTATTAATTTATATACTTATTCGCCTCGTAAGCATACGTATGATATAATTGTTTGCGCAAGCGCAATTATAATCTTCGAGTTATTTTAACGAGTCGAATAAATTAATTCGTTAGGAAATTTCGAAAATAATTAAAATCTTTTTTTTCTTTTTCTTTTTCATTTGCACACAATTAGAATTTGAAAATATAATATGAAGGATAAGTTTTCGTGAGATAGGCTGGTAATAAAGTATTGTTTTATTAATCTACAATAAAACTAAGCGTTATAAAATATTGCGGGTTATTGAAAGAGTTTTTTTTTTTTTTTTTTTTTTTTTAAATTGTCGTATCTCAAAAATAATCGATAAATTTTAAAATATAGGCCTCAAAGTATAAGGTAAGTTAAGTAAAGTAAGGATAATTATGTAACGTAAAAATTAGTGTCGCAATTTTATTCCTATATTATCCTTAAAATTTCAACCGATCTCGAATAATAATTATAACAAAAAAAAAAAAAAAAAAAAAAAAAGAATCAAAAAAATTGCAACCCATCGATAATAATATTAAAATAAAATAAAAATGAAATTTTATGTCAACAGCTGAAATGTGGTTCGGCATAGTGTTCGCCATTGTCGTGGAAATCGTCCCGTTGAGCATGAGATCGACGACGGTCGGTATCTTCCTCTTCGTTATGAACAACGTAGGTGGCAATTTGCCCATACTCGTCGAGCCGACGAGTAAGGCTATCGGCTATCGTGAATCATTGTACATATTTTACGCCGGATTTTATGGAATAAGTGAGTTTGAATAAGTTATATACCGCATTTCTCTTTTTTTTTTTTTTTTTTTTTTTCATTTTAATTAATTTTATTTTTCATCATCGTGTACTTTCGATAAGTATAATATCTCGCGCATGTTGTTGTTGTCGTTGTCGTTGTTTTTTTTTCTTTTATTATGTAATTATGATTAAAAATGTTTGTTATCACGCGGGAGCATTGTAAAAATAAACATAATGTAGATTGTTATCTGAGTAATTGCTTTTTATTTTATATTTTATTGCGCGATGATTTAATTGCAATTAAATCTAATACTAATTAAATAATAGTTATTACAAGTCAAGCAACGAGTATGACTTAATTTCTATTATTGCATTTTTTTTTTTTTTTTTTTTTTTTCTATTCACATAATTTAAGAACTTTATAAATTATAAATTTTTTTCCAATAAAAGATTCACACAAAGAATCACTTAAACATAACGCTCTCGAGCACACTTTCTCTCAACTTACGCTCAATAAATATCATCCAATCAATCTCTCAGGTACTCTGATGTTCCTCGTAACGATGTTTATAATGGAAGGCCCGCCAAAGGACGCGTCGGGTAGCGGAGACACCGAGGGTCACGACAATAGGAACTACATCGACGACGAGGGTAAAAATTCGACTCTGGAATTGCCGAGACTGCCCGCAAGGACGAATCTCGGTTATGACAATTCTCACCTATAATCTATGATAAGATTTAGTTTAACGAATGCGTGTGTGTAGGTATGCGTGTGTGTGTAGAGAGAGTGAGAGAGAGAGAGAGAGAGAAGAAATTTATTTTTTAATCTTAATAGTGTAAGAGGAATGAAAACGTTGTTGTTAAATATGCGATCAAAGTATTATCATCGTGGATCTATAATATTTTATTGAAACTGTGATGAATGAGTATTAAATTTTTTTTTGATTTATTTTGAAGAAAGGTAAAGAAACTTAAAAATTATTAAAATTTCTATAAAAATAAAAAATTTTTATAAAAGTACAGAAAAATTAATTTTTTGTTTCTACTTACTTTTTATTTTACATGAATTTTTGTTTTGAACAACGTCGATTCAATACAAAGTAAGTTACTTTATGTTTAAAGTTTCAAATGGTTCCTCGATATTTTTTATTGAAAATAATTTAAATGTTCATGTAAACTAATTATTTACAGAAAGAAAAATCTACAATACTTTAAATTAATATTTGCGTAACTAATTTATTTATAAAAAATTTAATATATGATGAAATTTTGAATAAAAATGTACAATTTTTAACAAAACATATGATGAAATTCAGTTTGAAATAATTTCCGAACAATAGTAAATATTTAATTATATGTTTAGACGTTTGAGACGATAACATCGAGCTTATAGTATTACAGAAAAAAAAGAAAATAAATAAATAAATAAATAAATAAACAAATAAAATTAGAACGCCGATCAATAGGTGTGTTCAAATTATCATATGTAATGAAAACAAATTTTATTTAATAAGTATTAACATACAATAAAATAATAATTAAATTATAAGACATTTACCTCTAAAGCTTAATTACATTTGTTAAAAGCCCAAGATTTCTCGCGCGTTCTCTCGCGAAAATTTATACACGACGTACGAAATAACTCGTAAATGTTTAAAACTTTATTATCTTCGCGCGCTGACGATGAAAGTTTAATAAGAAAAAAAAAGGGAGAGCTCGAGAAATAATAAAGAGGTAACCGATGTAACGCGTAGCAAACCTCATAAGTGCGCTTACATTTATTATGTCGAAGATTAACGCGAATTTGCGTGTCCGGAGTGTATAACATATACACGTAGCATAATTCTTATTAATGCAAGGTTACTGAGCCGAGCATAACCGAGAAAATTAATCGCTTGTGTTTAATAACGATTAGTTAGTATAAAGCGAAAGAAAAACTATGAGTTATCGTGTTATGTTTTTTTTTTTTTTTTTTCATCTTTGATATCTCAAATGGTAAATAAAAGTTTCTCGTTCGTTTGTTAGTCGTGAGAAAATTTGTATGCCAGCAAAAATTATTCAGCATATCGTTTAAAATCTCAAGAAACTAGAAATGTTTACAATAACATAAAAAAAAAAAAAAAAAAAATAAAATAAAAAAAAAACAAAAATTAAATAAATAAATAAACTGATATTATAAACAATTTTATACAATAATCCATAAGACCATTGTTAATACACATGATTTAAGATATATGTGCAAATTAAATTTTTTACAAATAATGAATCCATAATTAAAATGATATTAAGTATAGTTATGTATATGCGGCGCAACAATTTGCAAAACACTGTACATACTTTAAAATAATATTAAACTTTAAAATTTTTCGCCTTCAAATTACTGTTGCTTGTAAATAATTTTCGTAGAATTTAAATAATAATGTAAAATATTTTTCTATAAAAGTAATTCAATACAATCAACTAAGATATTGTAGTAATAAAATTTCATGAATTCGAAATTCAACTATTGGTTTATTTATACCCTCCAACGAATTCTATTTATATACATGTGTAAAAAATATAATTTGATAAGTATTGTTCATGTAAATTTTATAAAAATTTAATCAAATTGAAATTGATATTTGTGAACATCATAATTCAACCGATTCAAATTAGTTCGGTTAAAGATTTAAAGCGAGTGCTAAAATACATAATAATGTTCAAAAGTAGAAATCATATTGGACTAATTAACGGTAAATTGTTTATTTACAATATAAGTGTTAAAAAATATGTATTCATCGAATTCAATCCTTATACTATACATAATTTTTATGAAACAGCTAAAAATTTTAATATTTTCATTTGCTTTGAATAAATTTAGGTCACGAATATTTACTTTTTTTTTTTTTTTTTTTTGTACAAAAAACTAGAAATTGAACTTCGAGATTAAATTAAAGATACTATCTATAATTGATCTTAGATAAAAAGCTCATGCAATTGGAAATCTACTGTGATTCAACGTCATCAATTTGAATATTTAATCGTTAAGATTTGTTTTATAAATATGCTTACTTACTCTTTGTACATTATTATAGAGTGAAGATTATTGATGAAATTCATTTATTTATTTATTCTGCTTACCACTTTTCAACAATTAGTTAAACATTAAATTAAAGAAAAATTATGAAAAGTGTACATGCATGCATCGAGACAAGCGCCTGTCCGACTATGCTCGCTCCATATCTACTTATTCGAGTTAGCATAAAAATCTTAAACATCAAATTTTTTTAGCAAGACTTACTTATAAATATATTATATTTTTATGAGTTTGTATTTTATAAAATGTAAAATTTGACGCATAAATGATAAATTTATAAAATATTTTATTTTTCAATGTAAAATATTAAAAACAACAAATTTCTCGGAATTATTGAAAATAAACGATATTTTTTTTTTTTTTTTTTTTTTTTTTTCAATATATCAACAAGTTTTTCACAATGAATTGTTAAAATAAATTCCATTAACTGAAATAATATTTTTGCACAGCAACTTGTCAAAATATAAAATGAAAGAATACCGTATCAAAATTAAGAATAAAAATAAATACGAACTCAAAACGATAGCTGTTGAATACTTGTTTGAAATATTGAAAATATTCGACTATAGTTCAAAGTATCTTTGTGCTTTATTTAAATATAAACGGGATATATAAAAATTTAAAGTAATATGATTTTTACAATTATTTTATCATTTATTAAACTGTATCTAAAGGTATAGAATTAAATTGATTTTATTATATTTATTGTAAAATAACATTTTATTTAATTTTAATATAAAGTCGTTTTCGTCAAATTTTACAATGAAATAAATTGTTCTTCAAACTCCGATTCAAACATTTATATTACGATTATTTGATTGTCTTATTAAAAATAATTCTTTTAAAAATTTGAACTAAACGTATGCATAAAAAAAAATTCGCCAAGACCCGTTATTCAACAAGAAGTAAAAGTCTGGGAGTAGTTAATACTCGGTATAAGAATAAAAATATAATCTACTTAAAAATGCAGCGTATTAACAAAAGTCGAAAGAACCGCCATTCGAGCTTTTTGGCATTAATCCAAAGTGTCTTCTCCTCTCTCTTTCTCTCTCTCTCTCTCTAACTCATGAATTTACCCGTACCAAATCCATTCACCAATGTGTATTTCTCCAACTCTCGAGGCTCTATCTTGAGAGAAAGAAAAAAGAGAGAGGGAGAGAAAAAGAGTAAGATATAGAGGGCGAAAGATTTTTGGACGAGGGCCAACATTATATGTATACCGGCAAATTGCCATCAGCTTAGCGCGACTCGTGCTTGCAATGAGGAGAAGGTGAGTTGGTTTGAACTCCTTAATTTCGATTGGTGGAATAAACGCGCGATATCAATTCCATCCAGAATCGCACTCTCCCGGCTAGCTTTTGAATTTAGAAAATTATCAAACATTTTAACGGATAAAGATCTTTAATATGCGAAACGTGCGCCGCATATATGAAATATATATATATATATACATATACAAAGTTTATTATTGCACGTGTAATTTCGAGGATGATTCTCAAGTGGTTGTATATCGAGAGGAAAATCCAGTTTCTCATCGAGACGTTGTCTCGGTAGCGTCTCGTAAATAACGGCCGACTAAATATTGGCGAACTTCCAATCGACGTTAAAGATTTTATTGAGTAAAGACAATCATATTCGAGCGCGGCTGTAATTATCGACCGATGCGTACCGGCTGAGATTTCTTTCTTTCTTTTTTTTTTTTTTTTTTTTTTTTTTTTTATTAATTACAAAGCTCATCCGATGCTTTTCCAAAGATTATTTTTTCAACCATGCAGATATACGGGAGAAAGATAAATGGCGCAAATAAATAGTTTGAGTCATTATTTTAAAAACAGTTTATTTGGAAAGAGGAAACATCCTTAAAGAAATGGCTTTTTTTTTATTTTTAACTCATTTTCATTACTTTTTAATGTCGATTTATATTTTTTTATTGAAATTTAAACATTACTTTAATTAATTTGTAAATCCAACTATACTATTATATTATATTTATTGGTTAGAAAAATAATTTATTGGCAGAGAAATAAAAATATCGCATTGCATATAATTCTTTATATTAATCTTGCGTGAATGTAAATTAAACAAAGCATAAAAAATTTTGAAAAATTGCAACATTAGTTATCCGTATTTTACAATATGTGTTTGTTTTATCTATTTCTATTTTTTTAAATTCAGGAATAAAAAATCTTTGGTAAGGAATATAAAATTAACTTTTCGTTTATTCTTTAAGCTTCGCTATTAGTCTTCTTTATTTTAGAGTTTGTTATTTAAACAATGTACAAAAATTATTGTATTATACGTAAGATGGTTATAAATTAAAAATTTTTTTTTTTATAAACAAAAGAGGAAAATGGGAAAATAGTTTAAAAATAAAAGAAGATCGATATAATTTGTTGGAAGATATAATTTATTAATTAAGTCGTATAAGTTAAAGACTTCTGTTATTAATACAAATTAAGGCTGACTCATTATTATAATTGGCTGATGTATGAAGATATATCACAAGTTGTAAGAGACTGCCCGTCGCGCAATATTCGACTTTTAACGCCGTCGAAGTCGCTCATTCCTTTATTATTTTTTCTTTTCTTTTCTATTTGTTTTTTTCGTTTAACGTTTGTTTTTCGCTTTATTTACAATATACTGCCTCCTTTTCGTGTCCATAAACATTCTAAAATTTACTTTTTCGTTTTTGTCTCTCTCTCTTTTTTTTTTTGTTTTTTGCATTATTTTTATGTCAATATTTTCCGCATTCAATTTATTCATGTCTGCCAATTTATACAAAGCTGAATACATGTTTGAAATAATTCAATAAAATTTACAATATTACGATAAAAAATCAGTCGGTGATCAATTTTCTTCCCTGATAATTTAAAAAAAAAAAAGAAAAAAAAAAGTAAATGAGAGATTCTTCAACAATTACTACAAATTCATAGAAAATTATTTATTTAAAAATGTGAATAAAGTTACGAAAAATAAAAAACTTTACAACAAGTTTCTTTTCATCGGCGTATATATACAACTAAATATTAATAAATCAACTATTTGAAACATGTATTCAACTTATTGCACACATACGTCTTTATCAATGTCGATTTTTTAACATTCGGCGATCTCTCACTCAATACATATTTAATATAAATAATAATGATAACGAATCATTTGTAATGTACAAAAAATACAGTCGGGAAGAAAAGAGAGGACGCTGTTTTTTATTTAATTTACTTAACTTTTCATTCGCGAAAAGAATAATCAAAACGTTATCTACATTCATTGAAAAATTATGAACGATTAAAAAAATACTTTTGTAACAAAATTTGTTCAAAGTCGTCTGGTCACATTCATAAGTTATACATTCATCGTTAAATTCTAGTATGAAAAATGCGTGAAATGCTTGTTTACGACGTACAAGAAGAAATTCTGAAAATTTCCTCTCTATTTCTCTCGCACTGTTTGTCAGACAAAAAAAAAATTCACAATTCTTAATGATTAGGGCGACTATTTATTTACAATGTTTCGATTCTAAAAGTCGAAGCCTCAATGTTTACTTTAACGATTCGTTTCTCAAAAGTTAAAAAATAATTTCGTATTTTTATCGCATTTAAGATTTTGATGAGAATTTACGAGATTGAAATTCTTAAAATCGTAACGAATATCATCGTTTAATTTGAAGTACAATATCCTAAAATTTCAATATGATAATCGGTAATAGATCGAACGAAAAATGATTATCTTGAAACTTCGACTTTTCTTTTATCATTTATTTTCAAAAATTTTACGAAAGTTCGACATAATCGTAGTTGAATTGCATTGGGAAGTAAGTTTGATTCAAATGACGCTAATAAAATCTAAGAAACGTTGCGTAAAAAGCTCATGGACATTGAGAAAATTATTCTTGTAAAAATTATTTGATTATTAGATTTTTTCACTTGATTAAAATGAATTTCGAACTTTACAAGTTTGGCATACAGCTGGAAAATATTATTGTGACAAAATGTTTGTTAGTATTGTACAGACACTCATTTATTTATTTATTTATTTATTTATTTATTTATTTATTTTAAATGAAACAAACATTTTGTCTCAATTGTTTAAAGATTTTTCTCAATGCTTAAAGTATTTGAATTATTCCTTGCTGCCGGCCGTAGCATATTTACACATTTGACATCTATTACTTAAATTACATTGACTAATACCATACATTAGTTGAAGAGATTTATTATTTGACTATTTATTTAATATTGAGAATCTTTAACTTTATAGTATCGGATATAATAATTATCAAGATTCTCCACACTGATTATCATTTTAAATACTTTATGAATTTATATTTTATTATAGATTACATAAATAATTTTCTTTTTTTATTAGCTTTTTTTTTCCTTTTCTTTTTTTATTTCAGACTCGTTTAAGTAAACTTAATAATTTTCGAAAATAAAAAGAGAAAAATGGATGAAAATTTAAGCATAAATAAATGATGACACAGAGTTAAGTAAAACGATCGTTGAAAGCCATCACAAAACAAACTTTCTAAAATTAACAACAAACAACTAATTTAAGTACTTTCTTTTTGGTTTATATCCTGATTTAGATGACTGACTAGTTCGCGGAAATTTAGCAGACCGCTAAAACTAATTTATCGTAATGTTAAATACATTATTTATTGTCGAGCATTTTACGAACGTTCCCTTAATTTATCGCTCAGTTCCGTAATCAAGTGATTGCGTCTTACTTCCCATAGATACTTCGTCAATCTCGCACGCACAAAAGATACACTCGTTTTACGCTTACATATGTACAAAATAAATCGCACGCTCGGCTTAAATACAAACTAAAAGATACGCTTAAAAACTAGAAAAAAAAAAAAAAAAAAAAAAATACGAATAATATTCAGCTTTAAGCTTTGTCGCGGACTATTTACATGCGTTTTATCCCGGCTCGTTTCAACGTAAAGTTAAAATCTTGGCTTTCGTTAATTGTTTTATTTATTTATTTATTTATTTATTTTTGTTTTTTTCTTTTATATTTATTCATTTTTTCTGAGATAAAGGACGAAGAAATGAATATCGCGTGGGAACTGTCATGGAAAGTATTTCAAAGGTTCTTCTCAACCGCTGAATGAAACTAATACTAAAATACCCACGATGCCAAGCGCACAACGAAAGAGTAAGGAAATTAGCGCTTTTTCTTTTTCGAATAACATTTATCTCTCGTGCAAAAATATTGCACCCGTTAATTGAGAATTTAGATCGTTTGCAACATTTCTTACGCTTCGCGCGTTCACTTTCATCTCGATGTATAATAAGCGCCGACGTAAATAATGCCAACGTACATACAGATTTTGATAACTCGAGTGCTTTTTTTTTTCTCATTCTCGTCATTTATTTTTCTAACGTACGTATCGACGCATCGCGATGGATAAATGGAAAAATACGTTATGAAAAATAATGTATCAGAATTTACGTTACACGTGGTAATTATTTCTTCTTCTTCTTCTTCTTCTTATTATTATTATTATTATTATTAATATTTTTTTTTTTTTTCATTCTTTTATTTTTCGATACAAATGCAACGCGCGAGTCAAATGATTCACCAATGACGCAAAGAATGCGATAAGAAGAGGTAAATGTTTTTTTTTTTTTTTTAAATGTTTTTGCTTTAAAAAACGGAATCTCGATTTACCGAAGAGAATGAAAAATTTTCGTGAGCCGAAAGAACAACCGAATGCTTTGTTATAGATGCGGTATCAAAAAATATTTAAAGAAAATTAAACTTGGTCACGTATTCTCGAGATGAAAATTATTTGAGACAAATTATTATCATCGAATTTTCGCTATTTTACCGATCAATTTTAAATTTAAAATTTCAAGCGTTTTTCATCGTAAAAATTCTCAAATCGACAAAATAAATTCTTCGAGCGTACGTACACTGGGTTATTTAATTAATCGCATTGTCAAACACACATACGTATTCAAATGTATGAAAAATATTCCATTTAAAAATATTAAAATGCATTATTCAAACGATAGAATTTTAACGCAACTAACGATGACTTTACACATTAAACATTAATTCGCAACACTTTTAACCCAGGATAACACTTTTCTTGAAAATTTTTACATAATTTATCATGCGTATTATTTTATCGTTTCGAAATTTTCACAATGAATTATGCAAATAAAAAATAGAATTTACAAAAAATTTACCCGACGAAACATCGCAACTTTACTTTGAAATTATACGATTCTTAATATAAATACTATTTCGTCATGATTAAAATTATTATTTATTTTCATAATTAATCGAAAAAAAAAAAGTTATTGCGACGTTTCGCTGTAAGAAACATAGCCAAAATTTATCGAATCAGTCGTTGCAGTGTCTCCGATAATTATAAAATTTTGCTCATACCAGGTCATTTTTATCGTTATCATATTTCGTTACATAAATCTCGATAATAAAAAAAAATAGCCGCTCTGTCAGCATTCGTCGGTCGAAGTGCTGGAAATCTGCGTGCTAGCTCCGCTACTGAAGCTACTCCTGCATGTCTCGACGGCGAGCGCTGTCTCCGGTACCTGAACGAATTGCACCTTCTCCTTGGGCCATCGGTTGCGCCCGTAAACGCAATTGAAGATGTTGTAGCGCGAGTTATCGAGATTCGTGTCCCCCACGAACTGACCGAGAATCGTGGCACCGCTGTGTCTACGTCTCAGCACCTTCTTCGCCATGAGGCTGCGATTGTTCTTGTAAGATAGCTCGCGCTTGAAGCAGAAGAACTTCCTCAGCTCTCGTTTCACCCGTCTCGAGCGATAGCCGAAGAGCAATGGGCTCACGTAGGTCGCGAGCACGAGGAAGCCCAACGCCGTAGCGTCCAGATTCGAGCTCGTCGGATAATCCTCCTCCGTCGACTGAGACAGATTGCGCCTTAGTAGCACGTAGACGTACGGCGTCCAGCATATCAGACCCATTACGATAACGAGGACGCTGATGCGCGCGGCTCTCGTCTCCTCGCGATACTTGAACAGCGAGCCGTTGCTGATCCTGTATTTGAGGTTGTTGATGTAGCTGTTGGTACTTTTAACGCTTGGCACACGGTGCAGCGGCGTCGAGGGCGTCGCGGCGGGTTTTTGTCCCGGCGGCGTTATCGTGACGATGGGCGGTGGATGAATCAGAGTGACCAGATTGTTGTTCTGCCTCTCGCTATTATGACCGAGCATTATCGAATTGTCGTTGTGCGAATTGTTCTCCTGGGCCTCGCTCAGATCGAAGTTTACGCTGATCGAGCGCGTTGAACCCTGAGCACAGTTGCCGTTCTCCGCCGAATTCTGGCCCCGTGCGAATCCTTCGGTAGCGGACAACGGCAGAGCTTCTTCGAATTCGTGGCTCCCGGGCAACGGATCCTCGTCGTCCTCCTCGGCCTCGTCGTCCTCGTCGCTCGAGTCGTCGATATCGTACTCGTAGGGGTGCTGCTTCTCGCAGCCGAGCATCATTTCCTCGTACATGATATCGTGCGAGGACTTGCGTCTCTGTTCCGGCACATCCGGAAATTTTTTAAACTTGCTCCTCGCTTGATCCGCGGTGGAGCAGTTATCCGCTAGGTTTGCCGGCTCCCTCTGCTCTTCTTCCGTGGCAAGCAAGAACTTGGTCTTGAGCGCGGATATAGGAACTTTGGACTTGGTGCTTTCTTTGGCATTGTCGTTGCTGTCGGTGGGCTCGTTTCTCTCGATCTTCGTCGAGCCGACCGTGAAGATAATTGCGTTATCATCGGTGCCAGTTTCTCGTGCATCTCCGTTACCGGCTTCCCGGTAATGCACGTTTTCGTGACTCTGGCTACGCAGAGGGCTGATCGTTTGACTAGGACTTGACTCGCTGTTCTCGTCGATGGACGAGAGCGATGAAATCTTGGGTATGCGTCGGAAATCCTCCACCGAGGTGTCTTGTCGATTGGCGGAGCCTTCCTCGCTGAAGCTGCCGGAGGAAAGGATGGGTCTGGAGCCGTTGCGTCTCGTTCTCTCGGAGTTGCTCCTCGCTGCCATGTAGATGCTTACGTAGATCCAGAAAATAGCGAGGAAGGGTACGAGATAACCGAGTAAAGCGTAGACGAGAGCGTAAACGAGGCCGTAGGTGGAGTAGGTGCCGCTGGAATAGTAAAGAGGATCGGTGGAGTTGCGAAGGGTGGAAGTGGCGTTGTAGATTTGAAGATCGGCGGCGTTCGTTTGAAAGCTGATCTCGCCCTCGATCTCGAGGTCGGCGTTCTCGGTGGCGTTGCCGTTGAGCACGAGACTCGCTTGGAAACGAAGCTCGGTTTCGGTGGGAGCCTCGTCGAGCGATTCGTCATCGAGCCGTCCGCTCGAGCACAAGTGCCAGAGTCCGCGAGGTTGAGGATTCAGACTGGCGATGCCGCCGAACAAAAGTGCCACCAACCAGACGGCGAGTATGAGAAGGGCGCACTTGAGCTTGTCGATGCGAGTTCTGTAGCGGAGAGGATCGACGACGGCCAAGTACTGATCTAGCGCGATCAGCAATACCGAGAGGATGGTCGACGTCGTGACCAGGGCCGTCGCGCCCTCGGACAGGGCGCAGAAGCTCGGAGTCGCGGTGAAGGTGAAATTTGAGCCGTCGCAGCTGCCTGTGATCAGGAGACCCGTGAGGACGAAGATGCCCAGCAAGTTTGCGGCGATCAAATTCATCACGAATCTGTGGAATAAAAAAATTTGTCACACAAACCGTATATACAAGTTATAAAAAATTTGACATTTTTAACTAAATGACTAAAACTAGTTTAATCATATATATATATATTGGTTTTTTTTTTTTTAAATTAAATATAAGATATTTTATTTTTAGCACAAGGAAGTTTAAGAAAAAAAAAAAAAAGACAAAATTCAAAGGCATGTTCGTATTTTTTAAAAGAAATGACGATTGAAAAAAAAAAAAAAAAAAAAAAAACGTATAAATATAACTAAATATAACTGTTTATCAAAATTTTAATTATGAAATAATGATTTTTATTCAGTTCTCAATTATCATCAATGCTGTTGGATTATTTTGAGCTATCAATGTTTATGCACAATAAACTAGTTAGCGCAATAATGATTATTTTTAAAACAATGATTATGTAGCTTAAGTAAAAAAATAGATAAATAAACTTATGTAATTAATGTCGGTACTTATATAAAATATAAATATAAAAAATTGCTATAAAATAAAGAACATCTATAAATTGGTTTCTGTTTGAAACCGCATTGTCACGCTTAATGTGAGTGCAAATTTTGCGCGCAAAAAAAAAAAAAAAATAGAAAACACCGCGCCAATAATCGCGATGAAAAACAAAGAATACGCGTTACATTTTTTTCGTTCGTGCAAAACGCATTAGCGCGAAGAAAAGTCTCTTTCGACCATCGATGAAACCGATTCTTTCTCATTTTTTTTATTTCTCCTCTCTCTCCCCTCCCCCTCCTCCCCCCCCCTCTTTTTTTTGTCTTAGTAAATTCGTGTCCATTTTACGTAACAAACATAGCGAGGCTGAAAATTATTCTTAGAAACTCCAAATGTAACCGGAGGTCGTCGTCGGCAAAAAACCGCAATTTCTCTTGTCTTATCTTTACGGTGAAAGGATGCGCCGTGAGATACAAGCGAGTGTTTGTCTTGTGATTCTAACTTTAGAATCGTGTGTCCGTCGAACTTATTTGCAAAACACGTAGATCGTCGTGGAAGACACGTGCCTTTACCGCCGCTGGTAGCGATTTTTTTTCTTTTTTTTTTTCTCTCTCTCTCTCTCTCTCTCTCTCTCTTTTTTTATCTCTTTTGTTGATAAAAATGTAGTCGTTCTCGGTTCTTTTATTTCAAATTTTTATACATAAAATATTCGTTTTTGTTTGATCTTTATAATTATCTTTTGTTATTATACATTAATCGACATCGAAAAATTGTTTTAAATTTATCTATAAAAGTATATTAAATATATATTTTAATAACGTTATATTTTTATGCCATTTTTATTGAGAGATTTCTTTCACCTAATAAAACGTGAATTAATTTTAGAATACAAATATCGTTACCGCTAAAAGCAAACAATTTTAGTTCTTTATAAATAAAAAAAAAAAAAAAAAAAAAAAAAAAAACTCAAATTACCATTAACGCTTTCGAGGAAACATTAGCTAAGAAAGCTTACAAAATCAATAAAACAAAGCTTCTAAAATGTAAAACGTCCTTTTCTAAAACGAAAATTGTCCCGGAAAACAAGTGCCATTAACTTCCAACTTAAGAGAGCCATTCAAAGTTCATTTTGAGAAAATCAAAAGTTCATATATCGCGATTTTACGACTGGAAAGTCTCCTTTAAACGCGTGTCGTTATTAACAGACCTCGAATCTTATAAACGGGAAGTCATTGTAATTTCATACGCGCGCATATATACATCAAAACAAGAAGTAGAGAATATGAGGAAGAGGAAGAGAGAGAGAGAGAGAGAGAGAGAGAGAAAAAGTAGCGCGAAAATTTACGGTTACTCTCTTGCGTTTTCTCTTGTTCCTCTTGTTATTGTTAATGCTCCGTTTTCCGGACACACTCATACGCACACGATCGTACGCTTTATTTTCACTGATCTCGTGCGACATGTATTTTTACGAGAGAAAGAGAGTAAGAAAAATAAGAAGAGAACTTTGACGAGTATGTGTTGTAGTATAAAGAGCTGTATTCGGAAAAACCGGAAACGCCTCTCGCAGAAAACTCGATTAGCCCGGGGTAAATAACGGCGCGCAGCCGTCGGGGATTATTATTACGTCGTTATTCGAGGACGACTCGCGCATCGGGTTATAGCTGGTGTTTATGTACATACGTACATAAGGTAAGTTATGGCGCTCGCGGCCTACTTTCTCGCGCGGGATCGATGCACCGAACGATGAACAATGCTGGACGAGAGATATTTCCCGGAGATTTTTTTTAAGATGCGCGCTTTCGGCGATGGAGATTAACGTTCCAAAGATATTTATAAATTCATCGTTTTGATTATAAAACGAGCGTAAGGAAAGAACGAGCGTTAAGTGGAAAATTTTTTATGTGGTCAGAGACGTATGGAGTAACGCGCGAAAAATTGTTGAAAGATAGAGTTGTTTGTATCTTATTTTTCAATTTAAAAATTTCCATCAACTGATTAACGTTTAATTCGTTATTTATTTTAATTATTTATTCTTGGTCTGTCGATTGATAATTATTTTTAAAAACGTTTATTAATGAATATTAAAAATAAATAATTAATTATCGTTGCATCATTAATATAACTAATTAATGTACACGAAATATTTCCTTTTAAATGAATAGGCAAAAAGAAAAATAAACGAATGTTAACTTTTTGCATTCTACATCGTAAATATAAAAGATATGATAGAGCAATTTGTTCGTTCAACTTCAAACGATTATTATTATTTTTAGACAATTATTATTATTATTATTATTATTATTATTATTACTATTATTTTTAATTAACGTTTTTTGATAACAGAGTATATTACAACAAAACAAAAAGAATTTAACGACAAGATAAACGTTAAAAATTTTTACGTACAAAAATTGTATTTTATAAATTATTTGTTATTATTGGCATTATTAAAATATCATCTGCGTCGTAAATATTTTTTACAATTGATTGCTTATCGTAAAAATTCATCATCGGTTAATGTATTCATAATTGCATTATTAAAATGTAATAAAAATTTATCGTTTGAAACTGAATAGAAGAAAGAAGATTAGTTTCGTTTAAAGAATGTTTAAAAAATATTAAAATTTTTTTTTATCTGTTTAAAGTCAATTAAAATTTATATAATGTTAACGATAAGCAAATTTTAATATTTTATCTAGTATGTATGTTCCTTTTTTTCTTAATTCCTTCATACCTTTGAGCTATGTGTAATTATTGTAATTTTTTAAAGTTTATCTTAAAATAAAATAGCTATCCGTCTAATCGTGATATCAGTGACGATTGTTAATGTTATCGTTATTATAGATTAAGACAAAAATTTTAAGCTTTTTAATGCTCAATCATTTTTATGATGTCGAGTTAATAGAAAATGATAATGTCGATGCCTCGATATACATTTTTTAAACTTTCTTTTCTTGTTGTTAAACGTGATAATTTGTTTTGTTATCTCGCGTTAAATTTTATGCGATATTAATGGCATAAAATTAAGCGCAAGAACTAAATTCAAAAAACAATCAAACAAAAAATAAATAAATAAATGAATGAGTGAAAAAATTGAATAAATTATCATTAAAATGCAATCGGATTAAATTACAGTATACGTCGGAAAGAGATAAAAAAAAAGATGCAGAGAAACAATCGTCGCTACGCAAAATTCTGCATTCGCGAGACTACGTAATCTTTAAAAAGTAACGAGTTGCGCGTGACGACAAAAGAAAAAAATAAAAAGAAAAAAAAGGAGAAGAAGAAAATAAATATATGCAGCATTTCTTGATTCGACGTAACATCGCTGACTCGATGTTGCGGATAAGACAAAACAATCATTGCCCATCTTTGTAACGCAGTGGACACTTATTATCGCATTGTTGAATAAAAGCAACCTCTTAGATTTCACGGTTGATTATTAAGTTGTATTTTCTAATTAACTCGGCGCTGATGATTATAAAATGTATAATAATGTGAAGTATATAAAGTAAGGCCTAATCAATTATTTATATATACGAATACCTTTGACCGGCTTCATTAACATTACATATAAGATTCAAGATTTTAATTCGTTCGAAAGGAAAAAGAAAAAGCAACGATTTACAAAAAAGTATACAAGTATTCATTGCAGCCTCGTAAAAAAAAGTGCCGATGTTGAAGAACTCTTTTCTCTCTCTCTCTCTCTCTCTCTCTCTCTCTCTCCTCTAACAGTTGCACAACGATACTTTAATATATTAAAAACGTGACACATCAGTAGCTTATTATTCATCGGGGATTATTTATTAACGCGGAGGATTTTAACATTTCGATATGAATTTATAGGCCCCAACGACGCGAAATAACAATTTAATGCACGATTAATCAAACGGTTCATCGACCTCCTTAGCAACGCAACTTTTATAATTACGGATAAACCAACGATTCGGTATTATTTATTCAATTTGTTTTTTTTTTTTTTCGTTTCTTTTTTTTTCTTTTTTTTTTTTTTTTTTTTTTTTTTTTACTACATCGCTATATTAAAATCGTCGTAATTTTTTTTTTTTCATGTAATCATACGAGGTTACATAATTATTTTCACGACCTTCTTTCACCTACTCGCGCGTCGTAATACTTGTACATACGTATGCAGCTTTCTACAAAGCGAACCTCGCGTATTTTCTTTTTCCCCCTTTTTTTCGTTTCTTTTTTATTTTTTTTTTTCTTTTTTACTATCGTAAAGATCGTTTTAATTTCTCGCGCGTGCGGATTATTTTACGATGAAACGCGTAAACGCGCTCGCGCAGAAGTCGTACGAAGAGTAAAATGAGAAAAAAAAAAAAAAAAAAAAAAGAGAGAGAGAAGGTAAAAATTATAATACCGTTAAAAGCGTACACCGAGCGTTTCGGAAGAATACGAATACAAAAAAAAAAAATAAAGGAGAGAAATATTATAACGCGAACGCGCGAAGAGTAACGAGTCCGCGAGCGCAACGGATATCCTCGCTCGCGGTAATTATGCAATGCCTATTTGTTTTTTTTTATTTTTTCATCGTTCGCCGTTTTCTTTACCTTCTCGCTCTTTTTCTATGGCATCAAGGGCGCGACGTCGCGCACGCAGGTGAGTTATTATTATTATTATTATTATTATTATTATTACGAGCCGCGCCTCCGCGTGTGTGGGAAGAACCGCTTATGCGATTGAGAGATACATTTTAGAGGTTGTTTTTCATTTTACGGAGAAAGAAAAAAAAAGAAAAAGGATGAATTTTTTTAACGACTATTGGGGTAGAATAATTTTTCGTTTCAACGACGGTTTATGTACCGAAGCGATTACGAAAATGTAGCGTTGTAGAACGAACGGTTTGAATAATTTTGTGACCGGCGATTATCGGCCTACGCGAAAAATTAAAGAAAATTAGATTGAGAATTGAGGTGACGACGATTGGGTTATATTTAAAAATGATGAATTACGATCGTTAAAATGGATTGTGAATGATTTGAAATTTGCGAATGGGAATTTTGATAAAATTTGATTTTAAAATAAAAATTGTTTAATTACGATTCGCGTAAAATTCTTTTTTTATTTACGAGCAATCGTTGTTAAACTTTTTTTTTTTTTTTTTTTTTTTTTTTTTTTTTTTTTTCAATAATATTTACATAATGTATCAAAAATATTTTCAACGCTTAAATATTGATATCTATATTATTTTTATTGTCAATCGTCAATATTTTCTCGCGCAAACATCGAAGTAAGTCTCATAATCCAAAGAGAAACATCACTTACGGTATTCCAATATACACAAAACGCAGATAAACGTATCTTTTGCAATGAAAACATACGATACGCGATCGTATAACGTAAAATAAGGTAAAATATAAATTACATCGCGTCGACAACAATTGCGGTGCAATATTGTTTGCGTTTATAGCTATTTTTCTTTAATCATTTTCGTTTCAAAGTAAGATAAGAAAACGATAAAACTCGACCAACCTGTTGGAGATGGTCCTTAAACCCGGCCTCCTGATGAAGGGTACGAGTAAGGTTGCGTTGAGGAGGAGAGATCCGAAGAAGACGATGCACAACGCGGCGGTCCTCGAATGGGCCCGCCATCTTTCCAGATCTCCCAGGCTCGCAATGGATCCACCTCCCGCGTCCTCCGTCGAACCGCCATCCATTCATAAATGATTCCACGTTCCTGTAATGTCGAGATATCGTTATGTTAGACGTTTTATGAGTAAATTATTTTACATTATACGATAGGATAATTTGCGTACGACGTACGACGGTCGATTATTATAAGGATTTAGATGCGCGATTGGTTGACGACGAGGTAGGAGGGACGGGGGGAGGGGGAGAGAGAAAGAAAACATTTTTTTTTTTTGTTACACTCCGAAGCGTACACGCGCGCGTATTTTGAAAGTAGGTCGAATTTCGAAATAATTATTAGAACGTGACTCGGTGGAAACAAAAATTAGTCGATGCTTAAAGCTAACACGGTTAATGTATGGAAATCGTTAGCACCGGCTCTAAGTGCTATACACTCGACTCGTTCTAGCTGATTTGCTCGTGTGTTAAGAGAAAGAGAGAAGAGTCAGCGATTCGCGCGAACAATTTCGCGTGCGATCGGAATACTCCTTCTCTTTGGTTTTACCAGAATAGAGTTTTATGGCAGTTACTGCTGGTTTTTGTAAATTGTGGTTAGCTAACGCGAGCGGCCAATGTGAATTATTACAAATAAGATTGTTAACGCCGTATTAGGAAAAAAGAAGAAAATGAGTGAAAAATACAAATGGTTTAACGCACAAATATAATTACCCATTCACTTTAAAAAATAAGATAAATCCACCGATCTGTCAACTTCACCGTAACCAATACGACAAAGCATAAATTTCACTGCTACGCGACATTTGACATCAAGAAATATAGCGACTAAAAATGTAAAAAAAAAAAAATAAATAAATAAATAAATAAATAACGACGCCGCGCGTTGTTTCAATTCAAAAGCAACTGACAAAACCGCTTTCATCTCGGAGCGAGGACTCGGATCGCGCGCGCTCGCGCGACTCGCGGCTAACTCGCGCTAACTCGATAATATATATACGTGAGCGCGCCCTCGCGTTATAGTTGCAACACGCTGTCATCCGGATAAAGATATGTATATATGACGAGAGAAAGAAAAAGGAAGGGGATTAAGTAGTCGATACGACAAAACGTCGGGCTCCTCCTACTTCTCCTTATACCGCGCGCGACTGAGTTTATCGCAATTATATTAAACTTACAAACGATTACACAGACGTCTGCTTACGCGCTTCTGATAAAATTCCCCCCCCCCCTCCCCCCGATCAATCGTGATTATCTATCGTCGATTAAACGATCCGTGTGCATCGATAAACGACGAGAACGTGAGACAGAGTGAGAGGGCCAATGGTCATTGGTTTTTCTTTTCTTTTTCAATTATGTGTTCACGTGTTCACGTGTTGAGATATACTATATGCATCTAAGTAGTGAGTATAAATTGAATAAGAATTACAGAGCGACTACTCGATCGATAAGGCGAGATAGAAATTTGAGATAAACGAGTGTTGAGGGACTAAGTGTGCATTGAGATTGCATGTTTTTTTTTTTCTTTTTTACAGAGTTTTGTACAAATTCGGCTGGGTCACAAGCGCGTGCAATACTCATACCAAATTTGCAACGCAAAGTTTATTCAAATTAATGAGAATACCGCGCTTGATATTGGAAGCTTCTACTTATAGTTATTAAACAATTGACATACTTATGAGTTATTAGCGTTTAAAATCGTTAATGAGATAAAATTGTTTCAATCGAAGTTAAATATTATATTAATAATTAGCGAGAGTGAAACGAAAATTATTTATTTAGTTTATAAAATAAACATCATAAATAATTTACACGAATTATTTCATTGTTTATATGTAAACATATACATATATATATATATATATATATATATATATATATATATATATATATATATATATATATGTATATCATTGTAAGCGAAAGATAAAAGGATGATTTTTTATAACGGCAAACAACTGCTTATAACACTTTATTACATATTATTGAAATTGCATCGCGAAGCCTTGGTAATACAGTATTCGAAAATAAAGAAAGAGGAATCGAGATAAATAGAAAAAGAGAGATATAGAATGTACGATTTAATAACAAAAATATGCCACGGTCAGATTTTCGAATTGGAAAACATGTTAATTAAGTTTGATAAAGAAAAGTTTAAGAATGATATTATTACAATACAACGGTTATTAAGGTTACTAATATTATTTTGATGAGAATGTTATACAAGTTGATGTATATATATATACAATATATACTCCAAGGCAAGTTAACAATGAAGTTTTTTTCCGATCTAACTGAAATATCGTAAAAAATGACATTGATAACAATTATTGTTCTGATATGATTTTTTAAATTCGAAATTAACGACTAATTTTTATTTTTCTTTTTTTTTTTTTTTTTGTTTTTTTTTTTGCTTTTTGCTTTGTTAATTTTCAATTTACAGTTAACGTCGTCAAGTTACGTATGATTGATTTATCATGCGAAGTTTCTTTACCGCTTCGTTTTAAGTTGCTTTATTCTTTTAATATTCTATCTATGTGACAAAATACTAGAAATTGCGTAAATTATATATATGTGTAGTGACTTAATAAAAACTTTGTCCGATAAAGGAAATATTTTCATCGTACGTAAAATTTACGTCGTAAAGTATTTCGTTAAGAAAGAATATATTAAATAAATCGCAACTTTTTTGTAATTTAAAAATATTCTAGAAACACCATAGTGACATAACTTTACGTAAGAGACATTGTCGAGGAATAAAATTTAACGATGAATTATTTATCAAAAAATAAACCAATTTTATAAAGGTTAATAAAAAATATTTTGTTAAATCTAAAAATTATTTATTTTTTTTTTTTTTCCTTAAATTTATCAATTAATTCGTTCATCTTAATCTCGCAAAATTTTCCTCGAGTATACGCAACTTGAAATTCTTGCCGATAATATGTTATAATCTTTGTAAAATGGGATTCACGAAACCGTAAAATCAATTAATGTGCTAGCGGTCTTTAAAATATAATGAAATCGCATTAGCATAAATTAATCAATTAACAAAAAAAAAAAAAAAAAAAAAAAAAAAAAAAAAAAAAAAAAAAGAGAGAGAAAAAACACAATTCCTTCTTACAAACTAAAAGAAAATGTGGTAAATCCTGCTGCGCTCAATCACGCGACTAATCGCATGCGCGCGTCAAAAAGTCCAAAGCGTCGCGGAAAATTTGTCGCGACTCGTCGCGAATTCAAATACTGCTTTTTATTTTTTTAACTCGTTATCCCTTTTTTTTTTTTTTTTTTTTTTTTTTTTATTTTCTCAAGTGATCTCTCTGTCACGTGGCATGTTTACACGTATATAAATATAAATTTACGCAAAAGCGGACAGTGTCCGAGTAATATATAGATAAGGTCGAGACACCGACGCGCGAGGCAGACAGCGCGACGACGATTCCATCCACGGAGAGAATGGAAAATTTTTACAAAAAAAAGACACCGCATTTTATAAGTGTATAAATATGGGTGTATGTGTGTGTGTGTGTGTGTGTGTGAGCCGAGAATCCAATTATAGCGAAAGAGACAAGATGAGTGTAGGCCGACCACCGGATGTATACAACGATCGTAGGGTTTTTATTTTTATTTCATTTCTCTTTTATTTTATTGTTTATTTAAGCGCGCCTAGTCTCGCCTATTATCCAGTCTATTGCTGCCGTTGGGATTTTTCGAGGAGGCTAATTATTATGGAGTTTCTGGTAGGCAGTTCTTTTCGTAATACGTAAGTGCATATAAATTGTGGAAACGGGAATTTCAATTTGTATCTTTTATAAGGTAATAAAGCGTTTATTTTCATTATGTTTCGTAAACGATTAACGCCCCGAGCTAAACCATCGATTTAGCTTTGGATTTACAATATACTGGATTTTTCAAGCTATGTTATCTATATCACACTCTGAAATATCTCTTGTGTATATGTAGATAAAGTAGTGCAATAATGATTTATAAACTCGCGTGTGGCATATTCCCTTTATTTTTCGCGATATATTTTCGTTAATTTTTTTTTTTTTTTTTTTCTTTATTTTTAACGTTCGTAATCATCTTAGCTGTAAATTCAAGATAAATATAGCTTGATTATCCCACGGCTTAGAGTAACACTAGTTGACCTCGATGCCAGTCCGGTTATCAGAAAAATTTCTTTATACAGAGGAAAGAATTCACGTTGAATAAACATCTAGCGAGTGGTTTTAACATTGTTTTTTTTTTTTTTTTTTTTTTTCTTTATCATCGACATTTTTTTTTTTTTATGTTTGAAACCGTTGGATCGTAAGAAGTATGTAAAAAAAACATCGTAGATCGTATGTTAGTTTAAATCGATGAAAAATTTATTATGCATAATTTAAACGAATATGCTTTTATACCGCGAGACTTTTCATGGTGTCTTAATACTCGTCGAATCAATGAACGTCAATATAGAATCATCAAGACTAATGACTAATATAGCCTAGAAACCCATTAACGATTTCATGTTTTCCTCTCGCGAGTCTATTTCCAATTCTCCATTCAATACTGGTATAACAGCGCAATGCCGCATCGCATTTGTATTTCTGGGTGAATGTTTATGCATCGACGTACACATGTGTACAGATGTCGTAACGAGTAATATTGCTAAACGATTATACAGCGTTCGGATAAGAAACTACGCGGACTACATCGAGTAACGTCGACTGTAGTTTCTTCGAATTTATCGGTGTTTTGTCAGCGGAAAACTTATGGATAATTTAAACATGGATGTATTATTAACGGTGGAGAAACGTTTTTGTTTATCGCGATCGCATATATGCAAGATAAAACGGTAACTTTATTGTAAAAAAACACGTGGATGGGGAGATCTTTCGATGATAGTTTTCCTTATAACGCTGAATAATTATCGATAAATTATTATTTAAATTAACGCTTTTTTTTTTACGATGTTGAAACAATAAAGAATTTCTAAATTGAATTTTTTTTTTTTTTTAACGATGCATAAATTTAATTATTTTAATTTTTTTTTTTTTTTTCCAAGACACGATAATGTCCCGCAAATATTATTGTACGTTTAAATTTTTTTAATAAAATCATTAAGTTAATCACGATTTAATAAGGTGTTTACAATATCTCATGGCATTAAATTATAAAGATACAACATTACCAACGTAAATACAAATTTAATTGAGGAAAATTCAATAAATTTATATCGAAATAAAAAAAAAAAAAAGTTCATCGATTCGTTTTGACATATTAATAATATGAATTTTTTGCTTTTCGTCCGCCTTTTTTTTTTCGCACACTCAATTTCACAAATTTACATATTAAATTAATTCGGAATACAATATTAAGTAAAAGTAATATTTCTTTTCCATTGTTTGAATTTATTCGATAAATATTAGTGATTACCTTTTACTAAAAAACCATTGGAAAGTAACTTTTACCGTAGATCGATTATTTTTCGTTATTGTTTTACATTGCTCGTAGGTTAATTAATTATATGATCAATAAGGGAATGATAATTTCGATCGAGCGAAAACAATAAGCGCGGAAAATTTTATTATTACGGTAGAAAGTATTTTCTATCCGCGTGAAAAATCGCGACGCCGCAGGTACTGTTAAATGCAATATATCCCATTATTATGTAAATAATCAGAGCGCGACAATCGATTCCCTCGTATTAAATTTCATTTTTAATGCCGCGATGTGGAGTATAAATTTTTTAAAAATACGCTAATATCACAAGCCAAATGTTTAAGTTTGTCCGCTTGCTTCAATACGCTCGTCCATCCGCTGACATTTGTAACCTATGAATTTATTCTCGTTTACATCGGCGAACGGTGAGAAATGCATTACCACTCTCATTCTATATCTTTGTTCAAACATATCATATCGATGAATAACGTTATTGTGCAGTTTCCGACACTTTCTCGCATCTGCTTATGGAACTTAAACAAACTCGCGCGCGTTATAATTTATCGTTAAATTTCAACGATGTAAACAAACTTTTGGCCCACGCACGCGATCGCATTGTAAATCATTGTCCAGATGCATATGTAATACAGTTTTTTTTTTTTTTAACTTCTTGATTACGGAAGCGAAAAATCGAGTGTTCGAAAACGAAATAAAAAAAAATAAAACCAAAGAAGAAGACAGAATGAAACTCGAGAGAAATGATTTTCTTTGAGCTGAAGAATAAAAAGAAAAGAAAAAAAAAAAAATTCCTTTGCCCTTACTACAAAGCGCAATGCGCGAAAAATATTTACGAGATTCTCGCCTCGCTTTGTCGAGTCATCGATCGATTTGCGATGTAGACGTAAACGGATAGCGTAAAAAGGCATGAGAAAATAAAAACAAAACAAACAAATGAAAAAGAAGGATGAAAATGAACGGGATAATCGAGATTTCGCGAGGAAAAATTCAGATCTGCGGTAACTTTGTTTGCGAGCCGAATTTTAAAAAGAATCGCGTGAAAAATTCTCCGCTTTTACTCTTTCGTTGAGGTCAATTTTTTTATAAATAGCTCGACGAGTAACGTAATTTTTTTTTTTTTTTTTTTTTCCACGGCGTACGCCATAAGTACGTTTCTTTTTATATTTAGAGACCAAAAGCCAAATTCAATTTGAAACGTAAAAAATGAAGGAGTGAAAAATTTTTTTTATATATTTTTAAAGTAACAGTAAGTAAATTATTTTTGCTACTGTGCTTAAATTATATCCACGTCAGCTCTGACGCAATTAAATAATTTATCACGTTTTAAGCCAAAAGTAAAACATTCCTTTTGGTAAACATTATCTTTCAGGGTTGTGAATACAATTCGACGATGCGACTTTACGCGTGAAAAAATATTTCGTTATCGTTATCGCATAAAAAAAAAACTTATATAGACTAAATTAATCGATTTAATTTAAAAAAATCTCACCGTCGTAAGAAGCAAACATATCTTCTAAAAATAACAAGTATTTCGACCCTGAAAAACATACATTTTCGGCTCTTTACATACAAACTTTACATTACTTATGAAAACACAGGCTTACAAACTTAGATAAACACCAGAAGCAAGTAACATATGCCTGTTAAACAAGAATATCATTTTCTTATCTGACCACTTAATCGGTCAGTGGATCCCGTATACGTGTATTCATTCGCGCACACTTGTATACAAATAAGAAGGCCAAAACGCAGGCGTTACTTTTCTCCTCCCTCATCGGGCATACACTGCACTACTTGCTCCTAATTACTCTCTCTCTCTCTCTCTCTCTCTCTCTCTCTCTCTCTCTCTCTCTCTCTCTCATTCACGCGAGCATCGGACGTTAACGTTAAAGGCTACGGCCTCTCCTTCCTTCTCCTCCTCTTTCCTTTCTATAACGGCGCTCGATCCGGACACATTCGCCGATTTATTTCAAGTGAAGGTGGAAAGAGAGAAACAGGGAGGAGAAAAGAGTTATAGGCTGTACAAAGAGTATGTGTGTGTGTGTGTGTGTTTATGTTCGTGTCTGTGACGACCTTGCGCGCGCGGGCTAAACCTAAAATTACGCATCATGGAACGAAGAAAGGGGCAAGACAGAGAACGAGCGATGTAGAAGGGTGCGCATAAACGAGGACAAGGATGTATACGCGCACGTGCGCCTATATAGAGCGCAATCGCATTTTCGCTCTCTCGAGATGTATCAAGGAGATCTTGTCTCTCGTCTCTCTCGTCTCTCTCTCTCTCTCTCTTTCTCTCTCTTGTGAAAATGTGGAACGCTTGATGGATGCGTGTATCCCTTCACGTATATGTTTTTCTTTTAGGGGACACGCGAATAATCTTTCTATATTGCGCATGGCGTGTGAGTTGTTACGTGCGTAAGAAAGCTTTGGATTTATAAAACGGGGTTAAGTTCGTCGGTCCGACATACGAAAAGCTCGTCGCGCCGGTTTTTGTTTTGCCACGCGCTACTTTTATCCGTTCGTGAACGTCGTTGCATCATTGATTAAATAGAAATCGTCTAAGCGAGTGATGTATTTATCGTTGAAGACTTTTTCGAGCAAGAGAGATAGAGAGAGAGAGAGAGAGAGAGAGAGAGAGAGAGAGAGAAAGAGAAAGAAAGAGAAAAAGTTTTGTGCAAATATTTGTCGATACTTTTTTTTTTTTTTTTTTTTGTACACTTTGTAACTCAATTAAATACAAAATTCGCTCAGTTAAGAAAATTTTAAAGCAAACGTTTATTTTCATGTGCGAGGGTACGCAAATTGAATATATTGTAACGATTAACGGACGAAAGTAAAATAATTACACAGGTGTATTAAAAATCAGCGTATTTGTTAATCTAGACTTTACGGCTCATTTCACTCGTTCGAACATACTGTACTCAATTAATATCGTAAGGTTAGTATTACGACGAATGAAAAAAAAAAGTGTTAACTCAAAGCATAAATACTGCACCATGTTATTATATCAAAGAAAAAAAGGAGAAGAAAGAGAGAAAGAGAGAAAGAGAATAAAAAGAGAGAGAGAGAGAGAGAGAGAGAGAGAGAGAGAGAGAGAGAGAGAGAGAGAGAGAGAGGGATAGAGGGATTTAAAACAACGCGATAATATTTTAATTTCACGATACACGCAATTACGGCATTCACTTAAGAATCACGCATTCGTCGTCCATTTGGTAGTTTCGGTTACATAAACCCTTGCGCCTATGGCTTTCCTATCCCATACACATACGAGTACATACATACATACATACATACACATGTAGATATTCGTACAAATTCATACTATGTACAATATATACATGCACGCGCATGGATAAAATGAAATTTCTGGAAACTTACACTCAGTAACCGTGGCGCGCATTTTCACGCCGCGAGCCGTTATATAAAAGCCGCGATCGTTAAAAAGTCGAAAGAGGTAATGTAAGTATACGGTAAAAGCCTCTGGATTTTTGTTATCGTTTACATTCTCTCTCTCTCTCTCATTTTTTTTTCGCGACGCGAAAAGGGAAGTAAGTACAATTTCTCGCGATACGAAGAGAAATATGGGAAGAGTCGAGACGCAGATTAATACGCGTACGATAGATCGTCGATGTCAAGGACTTGCAGCACGAACGACTCATCGCGATCGGTACGATTTTCTTTTTTCGATTTTACACATGCATCTCTTTTTGTTTAGCTTGGCGACGATGACTGTGCTTCGTACGAACGAAAACAATGGGAGTCATAATTTAATGGACGACGATGAGCTCCTCGTATAGAATATGACATCGTTATAAATATGGCTAGAACGTCTGCGTGTGCATGATTTCCATTGGCAGCTTAACGCGTGGAATTTTCTTTTTTAAACGCAAGCTTATATACGGAAAGTATTAAGAACGCGTCTCATTTTTATTCTTCGCTTTTTTTTTTTTTTTTTTTTTTTTTTTTTATTACATTCGTAAATGCGCGTTGCGTGATTATCGGACACCGAGACGCGAAGAAATTTCATGGAAATTTATCGAATCAATTTTTCTGTTTGCTTAAATTTTCCGTTTGTTGATGGTTTGATTAGTTCTTCCTTTTTTTAATATCGACGTAAAACTTTTACGTTTAGAAAAAAGTTATTATAATGTACGCATATTTTAATATCCGTTCACTCTATGCATAATTAATATTAAAATGGATAAATTCTGAATTACATTCTGATAAAATATATAAAATATTACGGTAAACTTAAAACTAAATATATATATATATATTTTTAATGATAATAAATTACTTTGTTTGAATAAATTAAAAATACACGAAATCAGCTCAACGATTCGATAAGAACATTGGGAATAAATCTACATTTTATTCGTGCTAATAAATATCAAACAATTCAAAACGCAAATCGCATAAATTTTTCTTAGATATGTATTATATTATTTAATTAAATCCACGCAAGGATTTCTCGAGTATAAAAACTTTACCGTAAGAAAGAAAAAATTTTCATCCCATTTGCTATCCAAATCTATTCTTACCACTACATTTTACTTAGACATTTCACGTATTTACAAAGCTTTACACACACGCGGGTAAGTGTGTATAGGTTAAATCAACGCGACAGCCTCGTATAAACCCGAGGCTGACACGCTCCAGTACACGCGATGATTATGACAACGACGACGACCACGGCGATATTGATGATGATGACGCAACGTAAACGCAAATCGTATGAGGCTCAGCTGTCGCCGATTTAATTCCGCTTATATATACCATATAATCCAGACTCACCGACTTGGCGCCATAGGGTGACACACTGATTACGCGCCGGTGCGAATATAATGCGAATGATTACACGGTGATTAGGAATTTT
Source organism: Chalcis sispes (assembly GCA_949987625.1). Classification (NCBI taxonomy): domain Eukaryota; kingdom Metazoa; phylum Arthropoda; class Insecta; order Hymenoptera; family Chalcididae; genus Chalcis; species Chalcis sispes. The sequence continues at coordinate 66,348,645 of OX465095.1, forward strand.
GGTAATTCGATAGTTGGAGCTTGGGGAATTTTTATTTCTCTCTTTATTATTAATTACTGCGAGATAACTTTGTTGTTTCGCGCTTCGTTGGATATCAAATTTTTTCGCACACAATTTTATCGTTTGATTGACAAACCTTTTGTACGAGCATGTTTTTAATTATTAAGCGTCTAAAAAATTTAACATTTCAACTTTTTATTTTAAACTTTTTTAATTTAAATTCGAGTGAAATAAAATTATTTCGAGACAAAAAAAAAAAAAAAAAAAAAAAAAAAAAAAAAAAAAAAAAAAAAAACCGTTCAAAAACTAAAAAAAAAAGAAAAAAATAAATAAAAACGTTACGTTAATCCAATCCAACAGCAGCTGACCGTAAAACTTTGATCCATCGATAAGATAATACAAAATCCTTAAAATTTCACCACCGATCGTTGCGGATATACGTATATCATGAGTGACACGCGGAATAACGATGCGAGATCTGGAAAACGCGTTACGGTCAAGCGACGATCGGACAACGCGCTCGAATTGTAGCGTACGCGATTACCTCGCGACTTGGACATCACAATCGCCGACGTTAATGTCATTTCTTGAACGCTTCTGTCCTACGGATTATGCTTAGAACATAGAGAACGAAGAGAGAGAGAGAGAGAGAGAGAAAGCATATGTCTATCGATTACGGATGATAAAGGATCAAGTCAGTTTTGAATATTTCGTCGACGTCAACGCGTTCTCAGTTTCAAAGATGTCGTGAGCTTTTTTTTTCAAACTCTGTCCTTTAATTTTTAAGTTTCCATCGTTTAATTTTTAATATCACGGACAAAGATAAAGATTTTTATCAATTTTAATGTTCCAGACGCTTATCGAATAACTTTTTTTTTTTTTTTTAATAACAACTAGTTTATTTTTATTTTACCGACGAGTCGCGCTCGTATGCGCTCTAAGCGAATAAAAAAATTTATCCGGCTCGATCGCTATAATTGCATTTGCTCGAATAATAATTAATGTAAGTGCAGGCGCACACACCTCTACGGAGATTCTATGCCGATAGCTTTTGCGCTTAGCGGCTAATTAAGATCTTTTTATTAAACGCGCGTATATAAATATCATTGATAATGAAAAAAATGTACGAAGACTGCGACGTCGTGCGTTTTTATACTTTATAGATTTATCGCGCCTGCAATCTCAATTAGTCGTCGTCGCGATCGAAAGGAAAAATAGATAATCAACGAACAATGATAATCTTTCTTTACGAAAAGAAATCGACGACGACTACATAATGAATTCATCTCGAGCGTTAATTAACGAAGCTTCGTAATTTAACCGTCGCTTTTAACCACGCATATGCACATATACCGATTAATCTTTGCCGATGTTAAATTTCGCAAAATTATATCCGCGCGAAAATTTTGTTTTGGCGCGCTCCCGAAGGATTTTCGCCGTCTACATTAGCTCCGTGGCTCGCGAGCGCGGAAAAACGATACCGAGTGATGAGAAAAATTACCAAGGTCGCTCGCTAACGAGACACCAGTTTATTTCTGTGTGTGTGTGTTGTGTGTTGTGTGTTGTATAAGTGTGCGTATACGAGTAATATCTAATAAAACGGCGTCGAGTTGCCGCTACGTAATGCGATTACGTTAACCGCCCTTTGCGAGATTGTCGATTGGGAATTTTATAGTTTTTTTTTTTTTTTTTTTTTTTTTTTAAATTAATTTGATCTATTATGCGCCTTTTTCTTTTAAATGTATAATTATAATTGATTATTGTTAAAAATTGAAGATTTCTTAATTTTATTATTTGTGAATTTTCGTGTGTTTAGTTATTTCGTCATTGTTATTTCAATAATGTTTTGTCCGACGAAAATTAAGAAAATTGTGGGATTGCGAAAATTTTGTACAAAACGTAGACGAAAATATTCGTTATCATAAATACGTTATTGCAGTATTTTCGTTTTCACTCGAAATGTATCAAACGATAATTTATTCATACAATGTTTTAAACATTTCATCTTAAAATTTTATATCGAAAAAGTCTTTTTATAAAATTATAGTTGGAAAATATTCTATAATCGTTACTAAATTTTTGTTACGTATGAATATATTTAATCACTTAATCTGATTTTTCATTCAACATTTTATGCATTAAAATGTTATTAAAAATTTGCACCAGTAAATGTAGGCAATATCGCCCTTGTTTTAAAATAAAATTAAAGTATTTAAATTTAAAAAAAACGCTAGCAATAAATTTTTTCTTTTCAAACATATAATTTTTTTTAGAGATAAAGTAAAACTCTTATCAAACTTTAACATATTTCTTTCTTTCTTTTTTTCTTATAACTATTATACAAATATTCATACGCATTAAATTAATTACATCAATTGACGTTATCATTTTAATTTTGTAATAATAGATAATATTCAAGCTTTCTCCGTCTAAAATTAACGGAGCAAACAAGCCTTTTTTTATCCTCTTCTTTTTTTTTTTTTCGTTAACGCTTTATTTGAGATAGAAATAAAATTAAGGTAACGAACGCGCGCGATAACTCCTTTGAATACACTAACCGATCAAATATGTTTACTTTGACGCATATACTACTTTTCGAATATACTACTTTACCGCGAATGTACACACACGCGTATATATTCATTCGAATGAATTTTAAAAAGAATAGTCAATGGTTGTACTACGTATAAACAATTAAAATCTAAGAAGCAATTAAAATTTTTTAAATATGCGCTTGAAAATTTCAAATTATTTGAACATTTTACAGGAGTAATACAATCTCTAAAAAAAAAAAAATAGAATCGATCGAATAATTTTTCCTCATTTGTTCGTCGATCAAAAATTTTAATCACCCTTTTAAGCGTGTGATAAACATTGATGAGTAGATTGTGGGTAAGTACTCGCGTACGCGTATACAGTTTAATTTTCAACGATAACGAAAAAAAAAAAAAAAAATATATTCATATAATAGTTATTATCAAGAGTGAGATTTTCATCATCCGCTGAAATCATTTATTGGATTTATCATATTTTCAGCCCGTTTACATTTATTTACGATTGATCGATCAAATTCGTACAACTTTTCAAATGTACTTTACAATATTTGACGATTATCTACCTAGTATTCGCGTATTAATAATTTTGAGTTTTATATAAAGTATAAGCATAAGGAACGATAGATTATTCAATTCGAATGTAATATTATTTTGAAGGCAATTTATCATTTAAATGTATAAATTAATTTCATTTATGCAGTATCAATTTCAACCTCCTCTATTTTATAGGTTTTAAAGTTCGAGCTATTCATAAGAATGTATAAAAAAGTAATCAAATACTTAATTTATTTTTTTAACGAAAACTTGGATAAATGTATTATTAAACTTTTCAGCAATAATATTTAAAGGAAATAATCGAAATTATTCATCAACGAATTCACCAAAATCACCGTAAACGTAAGTTTAAATAAGCAATTTCATCATTCCGTCTTCGTGTGACTTTTTTTTTTCTTCTGCATAATATTCTCAATAAATATTTTCGCGCGATTTAAAAACGAAAAAAAAAACAAAAAAAATAAAAAAAATAAAAAAGTAATCTCAAATTCCGAATGATAATTTTAAATTGTAAAACTTTGATCGACACGCATTTGTCGCGAAAGTAATAAAATGTAAACATTATTTATATGCAATCGCTCGTATAAATTAAAAAGAAAAAAAAAAATTTTTTTTTTTTTTTTTTTTACTAATCATTATTAACGTAAACGATCATTAAATTATGTTCAATGGTTTTGATGCAAGTTTTATTACAACCTCGAAACTGTACTACTAAAATAATCGTTGCTTTGAAAAAAAAAAAAAAGAAAAAAAAAATTCTAAGTAAAAACAGCTGACTTATTTAACTCTATTTTTTCATTTTTTTATTTTTGGTTTTTCAACCGATCTATTATGATGAATCACGCTATATTAACGTTTATGACGAGTTTTTCTAATTCATTTTTTATTCAAACATTCCCGTACAATTTTCATGTTACAGCGATTGCTTTTTACGATTTGCCATTGAACGCTTTAAAAAAAAAAAAGAAAAAAAAAAAAAAAAAAAAAACGAAAGAAAAAAAGATTGGGCGCAATGTACTATTTACAAAATAAAACAATGGTACAACGTGGAGATATATCGTAAAAAGAATTTCAAGTACTCACACTTCAAAATGTTCATCGGCAAAGGCTTAACGGAAACGATTGAAATCCAGTACGATAAAGCACTCATCGATAAACTAATTGTGAAAGCAGCACCAATTGCGATACACCAAAAAAGTTTCTCATTTTGTCAATCACAATTTATAAACCCGATAGGTATATATATATATATATAAATATATATATATATACAGTACAAACAAATCACAGTAGATTGAAGCGATGAAAGTCCCAAAAAAGTTCAAATTATAAATTGTACGTGTACAACACTTCACACAAATACAAGACACTCGCGCAAAACAAAAAAAAAAAACAAAAAAAAAACAAAAAAAAAAAATATACAAATAAATAAATAAATGAAGAAACTTGCGCGATCGAGTAAAAAGTTATAGAACGAGAGAGGGAGAGAGCTTTAGCGTAGTGCGCGCGTTACGATCCGTCAAGTTTGAGAGCTACCCACGGAATTGTATACAGACGGACAACGACCCAAACTTCGACTGTGCCGACGTGCAACCGATCGAGGGAGCTCGGCGTCTGCGGCTTTCTCTCTCTCTCTCTCTCTCTCTCTCTCTCTCTTTTTCTCTCGCGTTGCTGGCGCGCCGTCGCCGTTCTCTTGTCCCCACTACTACTCTGCCGCCTTTTTTTCTTTCAAGCGGCCGCCGCGCCAGCTGACGAGATTATAGAGAGAGAGAGAGAGAGAGAGAGAGAGAGAGAGAGAGAGAAAGAGAGGGAAACGGAGCTTCTCGAATTTCTCGAGCGTTGCGGTTGAGCTTTCACTGGTGTAAGCGTGGCGCTCGCATGGGATATTTTACGCTTCTGTGGATTTTTTCTTCTTTCCTTTTATATTTTCTTGCATCGTGGATTAGTCGACTATTTTCTTTCTTTCTTTTTTTTTTTTTTTTTTTTTTTTTTGGAGTCTCAGGGAATATCGCTATAAGCTTTAAGTTTCGTTGGGAAGCTGCGAGAGATAGAGTTAACGAGGGAAAAAAAAAAAAAATGAAACGTGTTGTATGTTGTTAATCGAAGCGACGATGGGATTTTTAATAACGCGGTAAGCTTACACAATAGTTCAATGATGTTTAGTCAAGTGCAAAGGGAAATTTTTGTCGATTGACAAAAGTTCGTTATAGATTGATTCGAATTTCTTTTATTTTCTCATTTCGAAATTTCGATTAATTTTTAATAAATTTTTAACCGATTTTCTGCTTAGTGTGGAAAAATAGAACGGGTGACAATTTCATGTCGTTGTGTATAAATCGTTTGAAAATACTTCATTGTCTCTATAACTGTATTTATAAAAAATTTATCCTACTTTAATTAGTTATGCCGTTTTAATGTTTTTCATTACGATGCTTACGTAGTAACATTAACAAGTAGATAAGATTGATAGTACTTGTAATAAAAACAAATTTTTGTTTTTTAACGCATTTATAAGTTTAAATTTTATACAGTCGTCGTAAAAATTTTTTAACTTATGCGTATTTGATTACATTTAGTATTCAAGAAATTTCAAAAACTTAGTATTTTAATACGTGAAAGTTGTTATTAAATTTGCATATCTAGAAATTAATAGCTTTGCATAATATGTAGAAACAGCTTAACCTTAAGCAATAATATTTTGAAATATCACATGTATTTAAAATTAATTTCGAACATATTTTTAATAATTATCTTTATCAAAATTAAAACCTATAGATATAATGAATAATATGGTAGTACAACAAAATCAGACAAAATATAAATTGGAATAATTTTCTCGATTACCCTTAATAATTTCTCGCAAACTCGATTGATTCATTAAATAAAGATTATTTACAATTGTGTTTCGAGCATATTTTAATGGTAAGCTTATTCGAATATTTTTTATTGGAGTTAAAAATTTTCCGGTACTTTTTCATTCCCTCCCCCTACTTTTTTCGGAATTTTTTTTTCTGGCAAACTATATAAAATATATTGCAAAGAAGTTCTCTGTATAAAAAATGTATATATGAGTATAATTTTTTTACTACTTTTTTCTTAGGATAAATCATTCGTTTTTATGGTCTCGAAGCTGCCTCCCCTTTCCCCCTAAACACTAAACTATTTTTATTAATATTAACTTTATTATAATATCTTAATTACAGTCGCAGCCCCTTCCTCCCTCCTTTATTACACTTAACGAATTGGCTAGTTAAGTGTACGAGTATTTGGGTTATTGAATTCTTTTTTAAATATTTTTAAAATTTTTATTTAATAATAATATTTTTATTTAATAATAATATTTTTATTTAAAAAATAATCCTAAAACGCGAATTTCCTATAATATTTTTGAAAGAAGAAAAAAGTGGAGGAGAGGGGGCTGGGAACGAAAAAATACCAATTTTCCAGCTGATTAAAGAATAATAATGTTTTTCAAACAGCATTCCTTGAATTTTTCATTTATTTTCCGTTAACAAGTGATTAATCATTTTTCTTTTGTCGTGTAATTTAATGTAACTTTAGGATTTATCGAAATTTATTAAAAGATATAAAATAAAATCCGCGACATCTAAGAGCAGTTTACACATATATACATGTACACATTGAAACAACGATTAACGTAACTTTCTTTCGCTAGTGTATATATATATATGTATATACACTTCGCTAGAACAAAACACATTCTTTACCTTTGTTTTCTTCAAGACACTCAACATCTATCAAAAGTTCACCTACATCTGATGTGAATCACAAACAACTCAAGAGAAATTCACAGCGGCTCAAAGAAAACCAGAAGAAATAAAAAAACAAAGAGGACGGCAAAAAAATTTTCTTCGACGGAAGAAAATTACGTACGCGCCGGCGTAATGAAAAGACACTCGAAAAAATAAAAGAAAGAAAGAACAGTACGGGTAAAGTAGCGGTATAGGTGTAAGCAAATTTATTCACACACACACACACACACACACACACACACACACACACACACACGCATACGCACGCGCATACTCACCGATACATCCGCGTAATCAACGTCTTACGTTCGCGGACACGACTGCATGCTCAATCGCTCATTAGCCGCGATTGTTATATATGTATATAGCTTCTCATTATATTAGTATCGACGACGGAGGTTCAGGTATGCGCCGTTCGGAATTTTCCAAACTCGCTGCCGCGAAGAATCATTGAGTAAGTTGAAAAAGTAACAAAAACAAAAAAAAAACAAAAAAAAAAAAAAGAAAAAGAGCAATTAGTCCGCGTATATAGATACAAAGTCGATAAGTATATATAGTTCGATCCATTACTAAAGCGACCTTTTAATAATATAGACGCGTACACAAGTACGCCGTACGTACGCGTACGCGTAATGTGCTATTGTCGAACTATTCGAAGGTTTGGCGATTATGTCAGCGAGCCAAAATTAGTTGGCGCTTGGGCTGTTAAAAGAAAAAAAAAAAAAAAAATAAGAAAAAAAAAAAAAAAGAAGAAATCGAGGAGAAACGATCTAGGAAGTGAAAACGATGTGCCTGTGAATTATCGATTAACGAAACAAACAATTCCTATAGTTGTAACGAGAGACATAAATTCGTTGACCTCGCGCAACGCTATAATTTTATACACGTCGGGGTAAATTTAATTCGTTGTTATAAATTTAAGGTTAAATTTTCAAAATTATACGCGGTAGTATAAAAGTGCAGCCAACAAAGTGTAATGATTTGTTCTCTCATTAAAAACAAAGGGCTAATAGTTACGTTTGTCGGTCACTTATAGGATAACCTCTTTTACATACATTTAAGCGCGTGTGCACAACGGCTATCGCGTTTTTTTCCGCAGTCAGCGCGACTGCAACGAGTAAAATTTCCGCGAACCCGTCTTCATATGTGCATACGCCAGCGCTCTTGTGTGCGTACACGAGCGCTTAATTCATCCTCTAAGCTAAACTAGCTGCACGCGAGACGTTAGAGCTTCTGTATAATACGTTGCCATTTTCTCATTTTCTTTTTTCTTTTTTCTCTCTTTGCGGTCGTGTGGAAATTGTTAAATACATATATACATATATATAACGATTCGACCTTGATGAAAGCTCTCCTTACTACAGTGGCACTTGACTCGATTAGTTCAGGTTAAAAAAGCAAGAAAGAAAGAGGGAGAGGCGAAGGTCGAAAGAAAAATAAAAAAAGAAGTTACTCGTGCGCCCTGCGCGTTCGATGAGTTTTTTTCGTTTACGTATAATGTTTACGTTTATCCCGAGACAGTTTTGATCGACACTTTTCTCGCGAACTTTAAGCTTACGAGTCCGTGACGTTGCGTCGAAAAAAATACCGGTCGCGACGATATTGGCAAAGAATCAAACTTCGCTCGAGTTAAGAATGACTGACGGGGCTTAAAATATTTTTTTTTCCTTTTTTTTTCCTTTTTTTTTCCTTTTTTTTCCTTTTTTTTTTTTTTTTACTTTTGCTTTTGCTTTTGCTTTTGCTTTTCGTATATGAATGAAACTCACGCGCGTACGTGGGAGAGGTGAAACTTGCGCTTTTTCATTTTTCTTCTTTTTTTACCTTCTTGAACGTCATCGGTAGTTGCTGTGATATATAAAAAAATGTTCATTTTAAAAGTACTTTCTCTCGATTTGACAAACGAATATATTTCATTTGGATTTTTGGTGAATTTTATGAATAATTCACAGATTCTCCGAATGGTAATTTTATTTTTTTCCGTTTAGAAGATTTTGATATGTTTATTCGTAAAATGAAACAGGAAAAAGATATACATATAATATGTTAAGAAATAATTGCATCGTTTCGTTTACGATATATACTTATTTTAACGATTTTTTTTTTTTTTTTTTTTTTTTTTTTCAATAACGTTCAGGAAGAAACGACCTATACGGTTTATTACTGTTATTATTATTATTTTTTATCTTTATTCAATAAGAGCTTATTATATGTAATAAAGTGAATTAAACATCGATATCCAATATATCTTACGTAAAACATTCATTTCCAATTAACCGAATAAGTTTCCATTTACCTCGACAAAACGATAATCATCGAAAAATACCGTGAGTTTTACCGAACGGCGATATCATCGCGAGCGGAAAAACAAAAAAAGAAACGAGCGAAACATAAATAAAACCGGCCGTAAATCGAGCGAGTATTCCATGCATTTATACATGTACACAAGTTAATTTCCAAATGGATTTTTCGATTTTAAGATCACGGCGCGCGACAATTAGTTACGGCACGTTAATTTGCGTAATTAGAAGCAGCAGAAGCAGCAGCAACGGCTCGAAAGAGCCATAAGCTATTTTCACTCGCGCGCGCGGGCGCGCTCTTGCAAAGGTGACGCAGGAAGCGTGACATATACATGTATATAGGTATATATGTACGTATAAATATACATATATACATATAAATTATAACAATGGGCAAGCGACGCAATGCGTAGTCAAGTTTGATTCAAGCACGCGCGGACTGAGAGTTTAAGAAGACCGTATTCTCTCAACCGGCTGGAAAGAGTGTGTGAGAGAGAGAGAGAGAGAGAGAGAGAGAGAGAAACAGAGAGAAAAAAGTCTTTGCTCGTTGCTTGATTCAGAGAGTGAAAAAAATTTGTGATGCAGCAACGGCGTGTTATGGTAAATTAGAATTGTAATAAAACGTATTGAAATTTCGAGCGGCCTTTTTTTTGTTTTTATCGAATAGAGCTTAATTGGAACGACGATAAAAATCTATTTAAATAACAATGCGCTTGATTAGCGTTAATTTTTTGCAAATTTAAAATTTTTATCGCGTTAATCGCCGCAAGAATCGAGGAGTTGATTTTGTTTGCGCATTTCCAGTAAATTGTCGTTTTTTAAAGCAATTTTTATATTTTTAAACGAAAGTTATTAATTTTATTGTGTTAAAAATTACGTAAACTTAAAATTATCTAAATTTTTCGTATTCGTTTAATTAACGTTTATTAATTTTCTATTTTTTGTTTATTCATTTTTCTTCCTTAAAAATTGCGACAAAATTGTACCAATCGTCCTTACATCAATCACGTGTCACTTGATTTTTCTTCTATCGTCATGCTTCTTACAACGAGCTTTAATCAATTGCTACTTTTTGACTGATTATGTGCAAGCAAAAAATATATATTCACCTATGATATAAATTTCCTTGTTCATTTATCTAATGTTTCTTTTTATAAAATTTTAATTTTTCTTATTATTAAATAGAATATTTATATTCAATCTACTATTTATATTATGTAATTTTATTATTTTTACTTCGTCAAATAAATTGTAATTAGTTGTTTAAAGGAAAATTTTATCATTTTTCCGCCATTTTATTACACTATTCAATTCAGTGAAAATGGCGCTCATATGAGAAATATCATATAAGATTTCTTATTGTGTAATCTAATTTTAGCGCGCAATAATCTATTTCACTAGATTGCGACAAAATTGCGTTCGTGAAAGAAACAGTGGGATTAATATAAGTTTTCTTATTGGTTGATTTACTTTCGGCACGAACTTATCAAATTTGCTATGACTGATTTGAAGTTTCGCACTTTCAGCCATTATTCCATCATCTAGTAAACTTTTTGCGAAGAAAAGGAATTATTGTTTACATCACAGCTGTAGACTCTTTATTTTGAAAAGTAAACAGCTAAAGAGTATGTAATGTAACATATTTTATTAAAAATTAATTAAAAATGATAGTATCCAAATTTCTTTAATATTTACACACTTCTTCTCTTAGTATTCATTTCATCGTTAATCAGGAAAAGATTTCATAATGATATTGTTTGAATAAAAAAAGAAAAATCGTACAACTACGATTTTTTTATAATTATTTTTCTCTTTACAAATAAACATGTTTATAAATTAAACTAAGTTTGAGAACTGCGTTTACTTCAGTTTTATAAGATTCCAAAAAATCAAGTAAACAAATAATCATGGAGTCGCTGTTGAAAGCGACTTAAAAATCGTTAATAAGATCGATATTATATGTATAATAATATTAAAATGGATCTAATGTCACTCATGTTGAGTGGAGGAAAATTTTTTTTTATTTTCGGTGACCAGTGACTTTTTTCAAGCTGAGAAAAAGACGTTCATCCAGTAAATCATCAAAGATTTTACAAATAAGTGGTCCAATTTTTGAAATAGCTATACTAACAAAGTATCAAGGAACAACGCCAAAACTCCTAGCCTACGACGAAGAGTAACGGACAGTTTGACCTCCTCCAGAAACACTTCCTTCATTCTAAGAATATGATAGTAGTCAATGTCTAGAGGCAGATTATCCATAGTAAATATAGTCATCGATGGAGGGGACCCATGGATAGAACGTTACTTTACCAAGGTGAGGATTGATGTCATCAATGGGAGAATGACGATGAGAGGGAGAGTTTCTATTGGATTAAAGACAGAGGTTTTCGAGTTTTTTTTTCAATATGTCGAGAATGAGTGAGTTTGTTTAATTTTTCATTCGTAAGTGTTCTTTGGACTCCTAACTATGCGATAGAATTGTTGTCAGCCCCGAAAGTCACTTTTTCAATAAACATTATCATCAAAATTCGGAGGCATGTAGGCTGTTTACACAAATGACTGTTGACACAAACGACCCATGTTCAAGGGATTAGGGTTAAACTATTAAAGTCAATTTATAAAATAACGAAAGAAAAAAAAGTATATGAACATTATAAACTGAGAAAATATTGCATTTGTTGAAAAATTAGTCTATACTCGTTTTAATTAAAAATAGTTGAAAAAGTAGAATGAAATTGAATATTCTTTATTCGGTATGATAAAAGATTCAAAATACCGATTCAAAAGGGTTTGCGGGCTTTGTTTTTAAATGATCAACGCGTAAATAAATGAAATAGGTCGCTTTTTGTAAAATATCTCAATTCTTTTAATTCGTATTTTTTGATTTTGTTTTTCGAATCCGTTAATCGTGATAAGATAAATGTGTGCGACGGTTATTCACACAGCGGCATTGGTGTGTATCGAACGGTAAAGATAAAAAGTTTATGTATGTATACACCGGATCACCTTAAATGGATGCGTCATTGAGGTTCGTTGAAAATCAAAGAAAAAAGAAAAAAACAAAAAATAATAATTGTCGAACTATCGGTCTTTCGTAAGAAAATTCAATTTTGTTGTTTTAATTTTCCGAGTAATCGATGCACGCGAATTCAAAATAGTAATTGAATTTTTCTTTTTTGTTTTTTTAAATGTCTTATAGACACGAAAGAGTTACTCACGCGTTGATGTTATAATGGTAATGTTTACGGTTTTTGGTAGAAGAAAAAGAAACATTGTCTATTTTATGTAAAGACGATAATCATTAACGTACCGTAATATCATAAGAGAAGAATTTACATATTCAAGTGGTTGATTTTCTTGCTTTTTAAATCAACACTCGAGTTAATCTCGTAATGAGGCTGTTTATTTCTATTTCTTCTATTTTTAAATTCTCTTTCTTATTGTTAGGAAATTTTCCTAAAATATACTGATACCAATTATAAAGAGAATTTCAAAATTTATTTTTACGAAATAAAGTTAAGGATATTTTCAAATCGAAAGCGAAACGTTAGCGTACTTAAACGCATTTGAAAATTTTTATAATTATACTCCTTTTTCTTATTTCTTTGCGATAATCTATGTATTGCATCAATCTTATTTTGGAATTTAGAAATTTACGTCGCCCGTGTAGATAAAGATCTAGAGCGCGCGCTTACTAAACCAGTCGTTCTCAAAATGTCAAATCTTGAGTACCTCCAAAACTTGCATCTCTCCGAAAAATCATTTAAACTCGCGTATATGCATGACCGAAATATACTGTACCGACGCAAAATGCAAAAGATAAACGTTGAAATATAATGCGACTCTTGAAAGAAAAAGAGAGAGAGAGAGAGAGAGAGAGAGAGAGAGAAATTCACTCAAGGCAAATTTCCGGCACTCGAGAATGAGTAAGAGAATCGGTGATACGAACATTTAGAAGAACCGATCTCTCTTTTTCTTTCTTTCTCTCTCTCTCTCTCTCTCTCTCTCTCTCTCTCTCTCTCTCTCTTTCTCTCTTTCTCTTTCTCTCTTTCTCTCTTTTCTTCTCCTTCGATCGGCTTGGAAAAACAATCGGTCGCGAAGGCGAAATGCTCGTCCCAGATTTTCATGTGGAGGACCAATTGTATAGATATATATACACACACGATTTCCGAGCTGACCCGAATTAAGCAAGCGTGAATACACGCACGCATTTTGCCTGTGTACACAATACTCCATCCGTATCCGGGAGAATCGCTATGTGTGTTTCTACCTATAGCTACGGGGGAGGGAGACATGTTCGATTTATAAATATTCAAGGTTTTTTGTATACCTTGAATAGTTATTGGCAATGAAATCATTGAGCTTTTCTATCGTGACAGTTTATCGGGGAATTCCTTCTTTTTTTCTCACTCGGATTTTTTTTTTTTTTTTGGATCGGTTAATTATGAGGGGACAAACCGGATAGAAAATTCGATTATAACCATTCGATTATGACCATATGTGATCGATGAGTTTTGATAAGTTTCTATTTTTAGTTTATCTATAGGTTACTCCTCTTTTTTACGTCGTCTCATTGTATTCTTCAAACACAAATCAAAGTGTTTCAATTGAGTTTAAATAACCTGGTTGATGCTTTTATTTGAAAATCGTGTTTTTAAGTCGAATATTTGCTGTTACAACATTAGCAAGTGCGATCGGTTCAAAACAAATTCGTTTGTCATTCAATAGAACTTTTTTAATCAGGTCGAGCAAAACAAAATCAATAAGCTGTCATTACTTTTAGCATAAATGATAAATAAGTCTATATAGTATTAAAAATTATTTAACGCGTCACCCGTTGACCGAAACTTTATATTATTGACGCAAAATAAGAAAAAGAACCAAAAAATTAGAAAAAAAAATATTGAAATCATTTCTAAGAAATTTGCTCCAACGTATATTAGCAATTATCGAAAAGAAAAAAGAGATAGAGAGTATGATTCCAAGACAATTTACAAATACACGCAATGGCTTAGTTTATTCTGTTAACAGTAGGCAAACATTTACGAAGGCGTAAAACAACAAGGCAACGAATATATTATATTTGATTAAAATATTTGACCCTCGCGAAGAAAAAAAAAAAAAAAAAAAAATTAATACATCTCTGGCTTTTTACACGTTTAAACGTTCTCTCAATTAGTTTAAGAAAAAAAAAAAAAAGTATAGCGGACGAAAAAATCTAAAGAATCTTTTTCGTCTTTTGGAATTTCGTGCGTAAATATATTTGGTATACCTAAACAAGGTATCCGCATCCACCTTTAAGGCCACTTAAGGTCGTTATTAACACTTAAAAAATTCTAAGAGTCCGCGAAAAATACGCGCGCACACACACACACACCTTTTATATTTACATACAGACGTACGTCATCGCAATTAACGTTACCATACGTATATACTCCTCTCATCTCTCGAGGTGCACGTGACCAGCGGCAAAAAGCGGTTAAGGTACGTGCGCGGAGTCAGGGACGGTTTTAATTTTCATACGTGTTTCGGCTCGATCAGCTGCTGTTTTTTTTTTTTTTTTCGTTTTAAAACGCGTATAATACACCCGTATGGAGCCGTCGAATGTTACTATCGAACCGTCGCGTGTGCGAAATTACAATTGAACTGTTTCTCTCTCTCTCTCTCTCTCTCTCTCTCTCTCTTATCTCCGTTATGTTTTAAAGTATTTACGTTTTTCTTTGTCGAGATGGATTGCGATTAGTTTTGTTTTTTTTCTATTGTAGATCCGTTTAATTTACACAGCTTAGTTTTATTTACAGTTAAATTTTGTATCAAAGATAAAACATATGTCTGTAGATAAAATTGAGTACGTAATTATAGTAAACCATTTAAAATTTTATAGATAAAAGAGCGTTTCGAGGTATAGAAACGTAAATACATTTTTTTTTATTAAAGTCAATTATTGCATGAACAAATAGATCAAGATTTTACAATAATGTTTAAGATTACAGTCTTATGTCAAAAAAATCGTAATATTTTTATGTAATGCAATTAAAAAAAAAAAAAAAAAGAAATTATTTGGAATAATCGTATACCGACTGTTATCATAAACCTAAGATACACAACCGCAATCGTTTCGTGAGCCAATTAAAAAAAAAATAAAAAAAAAAAAAAAAAACAAAAAAGAAACTGCTCTATGCGAAACTTTCGCCGTGAGTTTGTTATCTCGAATGACATTTTGGAACGTTGCTTTACCAAGAGTACATTGCATATATACGAATCACGGTGTCCTTTAATTTTCCTTTTTTTTTCTTTTCTGGCAAATTGTCAAAGACGAAATAACAAAAGTTTAAAATCGCTGATTTAATCAAGTAAATGGAAAAGTCGCCAACCGGTCGAAGATTTACGATTGTAAAGTTTTTTTTTTTTTTTTTTTCTTTTTTAAATCTCGTGCATGCAACGGTAAAAAAAAAAACGATCGATAACTAGATGTATAAAAAGTTACCTTTTCGCGACGCGTAAACAATATTAATCATAGAGCATTTTTTGTTTGTTAATAATTGTGGTTTAATATAAAAGTAGTTTATGAAAGACTGTGTTCTAAGACTGTAGTTTAGTTCTTAGAATGTTTATATTTACATGTATCATAATTTAAAAATTTTAATTAATCATTTTGAAATGCAACGAGTTACAAATTTAATTATAATTTTTATTATTTTAATCTGTTACAGTTTTATGAAAAAAACTTTGCAGTGTCTTCAATTACGAAAGGAACATTTAAAAATAGCTCAGAGAAAAATCCTGCAACTACCATGAATAGCTACCGGACATTTTTTGCGCATGTAAAATTTTGGTTATTTTATATAATTTATTTCTCAAACAATACTTCATGCTTAAATGATCAATTGAAATTATGAAATCTTATTTTTTAATTAAACAAATAGCAAAAATATTAACCTGGGCAATTATTAAAGATATCAAAGAAAAACGAAAGAGCATTCGCTACACCGACCGCTTGAAGTAGCATTTCACATCAATCACCAAAAGGACATTGCAGTATTTCATCGGAATGTTTTCCTCGCGATGAAACAGCTTTATATACGCGACGGAGCACAACGAGAAATAAGTTCGACGAAAACAAAGCTCAACGAGAAAGAAGCGAGAAAACTACAGCTTTTTTTTTTTTGTCTCCAAGAGCAAGTTGATACAAGTTTCTTTCGCTCTGCGAGATAGCGACTTGTTTTTTTTCTTTTTTTTTTCTTTTTTGTTTTGATACGTATGTATACATATACACGCAAAGTGTTATGTTGGTCGAAGATGCCAGTCACTTTTTTAAAATCCCTCGTTACAATAAAAATCATCCCTTATTCACATTTCATTCTTACCCTCAAATCGTACTTTACGCTCTCGTTCGAGGTGTAAAAACGCGACGCACAAACAACGTTACGAAGCAGATAAATAATGAAACGGCAAATTTTTTTAAACAACTTTCTTTTTCATCGCGAGAGGTTCGTGAATTGAGGAAATAAAGATAACGCATTTTAAGAAAATATCGAGTCGCTTTTACGGGTTTCTTTTTTTTTTTTTTTTTTTTGCCGTTCATTACGGCAATAAATTTTTTAATTTTGCGCATATTTTTTTTTTTTTGTTTTTTTTTGTTTACGTGTCGCGTCAATGTTGAATGATAAATCGCGCGGGGAAATACACGTAGTTTTATCTTGACACTCAACGGGTGTAATTTCAAACGCTCGTTTACTTATTGGTTACTTTGGTTGACCGTACGATATATATCGCCTTTTAAAGCGGTTTTATATTTGACGATCGTGTTATATAATAACGATAGACGAGAGTAAACAATAACACGCGTCATTTTCATTTCCGGAACAAAAAATAATATTATTATTATTATTAATTTTAACAATTCGCGTCAAACGATAGATACCTGCGCGTACAAATTTCGACAATTAGATTTCTTAAATTTCATTGTGGAAGAAAAAAAGCAGTAGTTTATAATTGATTTTAATTGGCGCACGCGCCGATTTTAATTCAAGTAAAACGTGCGCACGACGACGTATTTATTCTCGCGCTTTCGTAATACGCGTAACGCTTCCGCGAGTTTTTCGCGTTCTCGCGTCTTAAAAGCTTTGAAATCGAGGTCGACGTCTTTAGTCGTAGAGATTTTTGGCTATTACGGCATCTTTCTTAACGTATATATGTATACGCACACGTATACATATACAAAACGATGAAAGAAAAAAGAGAAAAAAAAAAAAAAAAAAAAAAACGCGCGCTGTCCCGAATAACGAGCGACTCGGAACGTAAGATTCTGAAGGTCCTTCCACCCGGAAATTTCAACGCCTACGTGTACAGCCGATTCTTTGTCATCACGCGACATTCGTCTAGCAATCGAGCGTATGTAACTCATATAAACGTGTGTGCCTACACACATCGGGATTCCGAGCAGTACATCTGCAAAAAAAAAAAAAAAAAAAAAAAAAAATCGATAAACATGCTTTTCTTTTTTCTTCGTTCGTTTGTTATTCGGCGATTCGACGACGCGCGGATTTTAGTGACGTTGAGCGCGATTTTTGTAATGCGTCACGGATTTCAACTTTTATTTTTCTGAGAAAATACGTGTTATCGCGTTGACCCTTACGATGGACGGTTTATTCGAATTGAATTGTATCTCGCGTTTCTTAATCCATATACGCAAATGTAAATTTTGCGGTTACGAGATTCGCGATTGTCATCAAGGCGTTTGTTTTTTTCTCTCTTCCTCTTTCGAGAAATCTATTTTGTTGTGCGTTTGCATCGTTTTGCGTAAATAACGTGCGTAAATACGCAACGAAAAATAAATTTCTCAATTTATTGCATCTAACATCGAAGTTTATTAGTTGAGATTATAAACATTTTAAGATGAAATGTTTGTTTTAAAGGTTTTAAGTAATTAGACAAAAGCTTTGCGATGTTATTTCAATCTATATAATGTTCTATTTCAATCGATGTTTGGACAATTGATTTATAACATTTTACGGGAACAAGTAAATTGAGTTTAGCAAACCGGTAAGTAAAAACGTTGACCCAATTTTTATTTTTTAATACAAAACAGAAAAAAAAAAAAAAAAAAAAGGAAATGGAAAAAAAAGGTAAGTGTAAAACGAAAACAGCGACTTTTCTTTTTCTATTTTTTTTTTTTTTTTTTTTTTTTTTTTTTTTTTTTCGTTCCATTCGATGCTCAGATCGCGTGGCAACTATTCCACTCGCATACATATTTATACGTAGATCACACCGAGCACGAGTAAAGTGCATGCCCGTATACGTATATATTCACATACAGACACTCATACACACAGACACGCACAGACACGTGTAAATGCACGTGGACGCAAGGTATAAGAATATGTCACCGATCAAAACTGGAAAGTTCCGCATCGTTTGTTTAAGCCACGCGTTGTAAAAAGACAATGCTTAAGCGCGTTATGTCTCTTTTTCTCGCTCCATTTTTCTTTTTTCTTTTTTCTTTTTCCTTTTTTTTTCTCACATTTCTCTCGCTGAAATAAAACAACTTCCGTGCTCAAATGACCGCTGCTTGTATACGCCACCGAAAATGCACGCGTGCGTGTATAATTTATGACGTTAAACGCGCTCGAGTACGTTGACTCTTCCTCCCTTTGTGATAAACGAAGAGCTTAATATTAAATGAGCACACGCGCATGTATCGTATCCTATCGAAAACTACAATAAATTGCAGATATATGCGGTCTCGGGTAAGTAGATACTAAAAAGACAAAATTTCTAATTCGTTATTTTTTTCCTCGTTGTTTATTAATATTTATATTATTAATGATAAGTTTTTTATTTATTCTTCTATTGTATTTGAGCGCCGAAATAACCTCGATCAAAATTAGCGAGAATGCAATCGTAAGATTGAAATGAATTTTTTTTTTTTTTTTTTACATAAACGGCTAATACATTGAAACAATTGGTAAAACTTTTTAAATAGTCAGCCATTTAAACAATTTTTTAAAAGTAAGATTCGGTTTTAAGGAGAAATAAAAAATTATAGAAAAATTTACGATAAACGATTTTATTGAAATAGATAGAAATAACACAACGATGAAGTGATATAAGTTTTACATAAAAGTTGAGCGACAAAGAAAAGACGAAAGAGCAATATATAAGCGAAACCGCGCAATGACAAATTGTTCACCGAAGCAGAACAACGCATTTAGTATTCGCATAAATAACCACCGTTCTGCACACGCAAAAACAAAAAAAAAAAAAAATAAAAAGAGGAAGAAAAAAAAGCGCAAAAAAAGAAACAAAGCGGTAACAAAGAGAGATAGAGATATTATAGAGAGAAAAAGAGAACGAGCACAAGTCTATTTCTAACCGACGAAAAAAAATACTTTATTTAGTACGGCTCTTCCATTAAGTAGTAGATAATTGAACAAATTTATTAAAGGGGTCTTCCCGTCCTCATAATGTTTTAACGTGTATACCCGCAGAGTAAGGCGCGAGAGATAAGACGCGGAGTGCTTCGACCTTTATGTGTGTATATATACGTATATACACATGTGTATTCTTGCTAAATAGGAAACACGCAGTTACTACAAAGCTGAAACTACGACGCCACTGCGAGAAGTAGGAAGTCTATTAGATAATTCTTTTTATTTTTTACTTTTCTCTAATCTTTTTTATTGTTATTTTTGTTTCTGTCTAAAGAAACGCGAAAAAAGGCGTATACTTTTTTCCTTTTAATCAATCCTGTGCACGAGAACATATTATTATTATTGGGGGGTTTGAATTTTCAATAGAATATTCAGAATAAAACAGAAATAATGGAGATCTATATTTATTTAAATATAAACGAACAAGGAATAAAATGTTTTAATCTATGTGTGAAACTTTTTTGAACAGAGTTTCTACGAAATGAGTTACTGCAGAGGTAAAATATTATTCATGCATAAAAATGAAGCGCAAATTATATGCAAGGTTCTCAAATCCAAGAAGATCAAAATACATTGCCAAAAACAAAGTCACGAAATGTCAGTGACGTCAAACAACCAAAAGCAAAAACTTTTTATAGAAAATGAAACGTCGATGTTGACACAAGCATTGAAAAAGAAGTCTTTTTATATTTTTTTCTTCATCTGAAAACACCATCGTTATTCAAACATCAATACAAACGCATAATAAAAAAAAAAGAGAGACAGACAGAGAGAGAGAGAGAGAGAGAAGTACCATCCGAAAGTAAAAGCTGTAAAAACATTGTCTCGAGAAATGTCTCGTACTTTACTCAGTCATTGTCTGAACGAATCGTCCAAAAAATAAAAAAGAAAGGTTAATATTTACGAATCATAGCAAATAACGAAGAAAGTCGGAGAGAAAAACGGGAAAGCCTTCGCGAACCAAATAAAATTAAGAAAAAAAAAAAAAGAGTTGCCGAATGGTACACCTTTTATTCACGACAACGGCAATTGCTTAGAGACACAGAAAAAAATGCGTCAATCGCCTACATTCGTTTCACGTATTCTTCGTGGTAATTGTGTGGGTGGGCGATGCACGAGAATACAAATTACACGTTGTCTGCTTCTCTCACTCTTTTTTTTTTTTTTTTTTATTTTTATTTTTTAGCTTTCTCTCTATATCTCTCTTATTATTTTTTTTTTTTTTTTATTGTACAGGTAGATACACCGGTAGTTTGGCGACGATTTTTTTTTTTTTTTTTGTTTATCTACCGAAATTCGGCCTCGTAAGTACAAAATCCGGCTTCTTTTATTTCTTATCTTTCGGTGTACAATGAGAGGATTCTCATTAAATTAACTCTCTCGGTATACACGTCGTAGTCGTCGGACGTTGTCGAGGTTGTTGCCGTGATTTTTGTCACGGGTGCGTTAATTTGCTTTTGTTTAAATTTGTTTGCGCTTTTTTTTATATCTATCGGGAATATTTTCTTTAGGTAAATTTCTTTAATGCTTAATAATGTATCTCTTTCTCTCTCTCTCTCTCTCGCTCTGTTTCTCAAATTTGTCGAGGTGCCCGATTTACTCGATATTCAGGAAATATTTAAAAATATGAGCAACTTTGAGGATGACTAATTCGAAAGATTATTTTTTACGTGGTTTAATAATAAACGTGATAAAATTATCTACAAGATAATTAATACGATTGTGATTATACATTTTTCGTAATACTAATTTGAAATTTAAAAAAAAAACCTTTCTCGTTTGCATTTGTTTTTTTTTCCGCATATTTTTTATCTATTACGGGATCAACGAATCCATTTCGTTAGTCGATTGTTTTAAATGAACAAATTAAATTTTTAAATTCATCGCAGAATGTTTGTCGACATTTAAATTCTTTTAAATGTTTAACGATAGTTTATAATTAACAGTCTTGATTATTTTTTAAGTATACATATTCATGTAATCAATATTCAAAAAGTAAACATGCAGCGTAATAGTTTGCTCGATACGTTTTAAAATATCGTATTGATAATACTAGTTGCATTATTCTGTTTTACTTATGCTTGAGTATATACGCATGTAAAACGACAACTTTTTACCGGCGTTTGATAGACCAGGAGAAACGTTTCTCGAATTTGAAGTTTTACGTTCTGCAAATATCGAACGTTTAATGAATACTGAGTCACACTTAATAAAAAAAAAAAAAAAACAGAAAAAAATTAATTTGCTTTAGTTTACGGAAATCTATATGTAACGCTCGACTTTCATAACCTTTTGAATGATTCGCTTATCGGTTATGTGAGAATAAATCAAACGTCTTTTTCATACTCGCACGATACGAATATCCACCATCGATACGTATTTTTATTTTTCTATTACGCAAATCGAGAGCAAAACAGTAAAATACGGCTAGGGGAGAAGAAAAGAAAAAAAAAAAAAAAGAAAAGAAAATGTTAAAAGTTTAGTCAAGGTCTCGTTTTGAGTTAAAATATTTATGAAACGAGAACGCGTAGGTGTTTTCCCATGTTTTACATCGATTCCTTTCTAAATTACAACAACAACAACAACAACGACACCAAGGAAAGGCAAAGTAACATATAAATGTTAGTCGATTAATCATCGGTATCTCAATTCTACACTTGTAATTCCCCCCCCCCCACACTCGACTCGTAAACATTATCTTATTTATCGCGCACGACGTACAGATCTTATCTTTAATTTCTCTCACGGCAAAAATAACTCGCGTGCCGAATTCTCGGGTAAATCCAAAGCATCGCGAGCAAAGAAGAAAATCGATTTCTATAATTAGAACATTTTTACGCGGATTCATAATGGTTGCATCATCGAGGCAATCGTTTTTATATACGCGAGTCCGACGGAATCGAAAGAAAGAGACGATATCTTATTTCATTCCCCTCCTAACTTTCGTCTTTGATATGAAAGAGGTTTGTTGTTGTATTATATACTCATCCTCGACCTTTGTGTTTAGTCAATTGCTTTATCAGTGCATTTACTCAGTCGAGAGGGCAAACCTACTCGATATAGCGCCAGATGTAAGAGTTGTGCATGTGTGTATCTCTCTGTGTGTGTATCTGTGTGTGTGTGTATGTGTGAGAAAGAGAGAGATAGAAGGTAAGCGTGTGTGTACACACAAGTGTAAAAGCATTGAAAATTTCTTGAAACTTGCGTATATCATCTCTATTGATTTTCTCTATTGTTCGAACAAGGTGTGCGCTTTGATGTTGAGATCAACTTATCGATGAATTCTCGAGGATGAACGAGGGTTAATTTTTACGTTGATTAATATGTCGAAAAAGGTAAAAAAATTTTAAGATGAGTTTAGAAAAATTTGAAAAACGATTCTTAATTATTTTCTGAATTACGACCTTTTTATTTTCGTAAAAGTTAAACGGAACAAAACGAAAGCTGGTAAGTTACATATTGTTTGTACGCTTGACGCTATAGAACTACCGACCGTTATTTCTTACTTGTAATATTATATTATTATAATTTGTAATATATGATTTCATACATTATTAATAATACAAAAAATTGATTTAAAAGGTGTCATAATATTATCAAAAAAATATCGAATGAAACTTGAAAAATAATCCAAAAAATATAACTTATAATTTTGGTTGTGATCGATAGTTCTAGGATTAAAATTCATAAGAAACTTTACGGTAAAAAATAAAAAAAATTGCATCAGTAACACAAGTTATTAGTTAAAAAAAAAAAAAAAATGCTTTAAACAAAAGACCATTCGCGTGTTATCTTTACAGTAGTAAAATTATTATCACTTACGTAACGTGGAACATTCGGTAATGTAATAATTTCTGCAACTCACCTGTGACATAAAAAAAAAAAATTAAAATTAAAACAATGTCCATGCTTAATAGATAATTGATGTAAAATATTAAAATTTTCAGGTTAAGTTAATCTTATCTTTTACCGAGGCGACAGTATTCTACTAAAGTTTGCGGTTAGTCTTTTAAATAGTTTTATATTCTTAAAATTAAGATATATTTATATATATTTGCAGTATGAATTTATTTATTTATTTTTTTTTTGATTGATAAAAATTAGGTTTTTTTTTAATTTTTGAAACATATCTATTTTTAACTATGTAGCATAAGTTTTCGTTAAGCAATGCGTTCTTTTTTTATTTCTTATATTATTAAAGTTTATTCGTTAAGAATTTTCAGCATATTAAAATATTTACAGAATTTTCTAAATTTCGATAAATTATTTCTTTTTAACATAATTTACAAAAGATAATACGCTCGCTTATCACGGAGTAATAACCATTTTCCAACAGCCTAACAAACTTTACATTGCAAGCATTTACTATTTCAAGAATCCAATGCACGCGTGACGCGAAACAACGTCGAATACTTGTACACGACAATTTATTGCAAACTTTGAACGACGATGAAAAAAAAAAAAAAAAAAAAAAAAAAAAGAGAGAGAGAGAGAAAGAAAAAGTCATCGGAACTTGGATCTTTACGTTCCAATTCACGTAGCACGGAAGTAGCAGAGTTATGTGTCGCAACGTACCGGTTGTCGCATTTGCAAGCATACTCACACACATATACACACTCTTTCTCTGTCTCTTTCCGTCTCTCTCTCTCTCTCTCTCACACACACATACACACACTCTTATAAACGTTAGAAAATACATGCTGGCGATAGTCCAGCAAAAACGCGAGTTTATTTAAAAAATTCGTCGCGTCTTTTTACGCTACCGTACTCGGCGATAATAATTTTTCATCGTTTCGAGATTAAGTCCAATATTCGCACGTTTATATAGTTGTAATTATTAGATTAGGTCGTTTTTAAATTTTTTAAAAAGCAAAGTGCGCGCTTGCGACGTTATCTCAAAAAGCAAACAGTTGTCGATCGGA
This sequence comes from Chalcis sispes, assembly GCA_949987625.1. Classification (NCBI taxonomy): domain Eukaryota; kingdom Metazoa; phylum Arthropoda; class Insecta; order Hymenoptera; family Chalcididae; genus Chalcis; species Chalcis sispes. The sequence goes on from OX465095.1 coordinate 66,373,183, forward strand.
GAATCAGCGCTACCTTTTAATCCATCGCGAATTTTTAAACATTTCTCATCCGGGGAGATTTATTACCTTCTCGTGTCGCGTGCGTGACGCGTTGTTGGACGATTAGTTATTTTGAGAGTTTTATGTATCGGCGTGATATCGGTAATCGTTTTATTGATAGCTGTATCGTTTCGTTAGAAAAAGAGTTTTTTTTTTTTTTTTTTTTTATTTTTCATTGGTAAGTATTTCCTTGTAACGTTCACGATTTTTTTTTCTTTATTTTTTTTTTTTTTTTTCATATATACATAAATCTTTTTCGATTCACATCGAAAGTTTTGCAAATTTTTCGATAATATCATAAATCGTATGCGTACGAGGAAATAACGTATTCCTATAAATTTTCACAACAGCGATATGCGAAACGCCAAAAGTAGAGAGAAAAAAAGCATCGTTTGTTTTCTTTAGTGTGACGAAAAGAAAAAAAAAAAAAACTATTTCTCGTCTCAAATATATATTCAAGCATCTATTAACGTACGTTTCTTCCTCGTTTTTTTTTTTTTTTTTTTCATCTTTCATTCGTTATATCAAAATAAAACGAGACGTATACGCATACGCGACGAAAAGCTTTGTGGACGGACGAATTTTAAAAATATGCGAATCCTTGGACTTTGCTATATTACGTAGATATGAAAGTTTCTTAACTCGAATTTCTGTACGAGGAAACGAACGAGAATAAAACGCATGTGCGCTTATACATGTATGCGAAAACAACAAAGCATAAACAACAAAGTCAGCAAAAAATAAAAAAAAAAAAAAAAAAATGTGAAAAATAAAAGACAAAACTTGAAGACGGTAAATAAAAATTTTGCGATCGCATTCTGTCATGCGAAGAAGATGAGCGATTGTACATCCCGTTGGCGAGATACACAGTCGCGTGGACGTTGGCCAGCTGAGTTGATGTATATATCTGTATGTATGTATGTGGATGTGTGTATGTATATATATATATATGAGCGAGGGCGTTAATGGTCTTGAAGTATTGTAGTAGTTATAGCAGTAGTCTGGTAATACGAGAAGAGAATATTTTAATGGCAACGAAATACGCGCGGCTGTTTGGGTGAATTTAAATTCCGGTTATTATATCGTATGCATTTATTAGCTTTTTTTTTTTTTATTATTTTTTAATCAAATTCAATTTCATTATTTGTTTAGTCGATGAGCGATAAAATTAATGCAATATTTTAAATATTTTAACAAACGTTCGTTTTAAAATAACATTAACGACATTTTTAACGCGCGATAAAGAGCGCAAGTTCGCACTGGCATTAGGCTCGCATTATTTTATGCGAAAACGTAATTTGTTTTTCGACGACTTGTGGATCGAGCTTTTAAAAGATTTATAACAATGTATAAATTACGTACTTTAGCGCGGATATTGTTAAACGCTTAACTTTTAACTAAATTTACTAATGCGATTTTGCTTTCTTATATATTTCTAGATCGGCGTAGAAAACGCATAAAAGAAACAAAGTTATGTGCTTAGAAATTAAATTACATCGTTTTCGATTTATAATTATACACAAATCGCGCAATTGCCAACAGTTCAAACGTAACACAAATATACTATATTATTTAAAGAACAAAAAAAAAAAAAAAAACAAAAAAAAAAAAAAGTAAAGTAAAGTAAACAAGAAAGAAAGAAAAACGACTCGCAGCGAGTCTACGTTTACGTAAAATTGCTCAAGCGTACACTCGTTGCACTTAAATTGCACTAAACAGTACGCAGTCTCGGGGGAATAGAAAAGAAACGCATAGGTGCACCGTTAAGGAAATTTTCGTTAAAGCATCTCGAACGAAGATGCTATAGCGACATGTAAGCAAATAAATTTTCTGCGAATTTTTTATTGACAAATTAATTTACGAACTATTAAAAATCTTTTTTTTGCTTGCCAATAAGTACAAGAGTCAAAGACTGCATTGACTTTGACTCGATTTGCACTTACGCTCCTTCTTTAAATAAGGAGCGATTGAAAAAAAATAGGTAGTTTTAGTCTTGATAATGTAACGTCATTTGATGAAATGCCGAGAAAATTTATGCTAATTATTTGACTATTTTAACACGGTCTGTGTCACAAATAAAAAATAAACTTGCATCACGCATTATACTGTATTTGGTAACTTTACGTTTGGTATTGCTGCAATTCCGTATTTTTTGTTTTTTTTTTTTTTTTTTTTTGCTGGAAATTTAGAAGAAAACATAAAAGAGCTTTTTGATTTGAAACTATATCCGCTTTATTCGGAAAATTTTTAAAATAAAGCAAAATATGCTTACTAGTAATAAGAGACGAAAACAAACGCTTAACTTCTTTATCAAATATATAGGTTCGCAATAAGTATTTCGTCAACGTCGATAACAAAAAGAAAAAAAAAAAAAAAGCTCTTTCTAATTGCACCGGATTCTCACAATTCTGTTTACGAAATCTGTATATACAAAGTACTAATCAACATCCATTCAGATCTTTTTTTTTGCTATCTGCCTTCGTAATAAAAAAAAACCAAAAAAAAAAAAAAAAAAGCGAACGCTCGAAAATCCCTTTCAATTTCGTCAAACGTCGAACGTACAAAGTGCGCGCAGTTAAACGACACACCGAGCGACGAAAGAAAAACCAGTGATTAGAGAGAAGAAGACAAAGAGAAGTGTATAGCAAAAGAAAGAATAAAAACAAAAAAAAACAAAAAAAAAACTAAAAAAAAAAATACAACGTGAACGCGAACTAAGCTCACTCGCCGATCGTGCAGCGTTAAACCGTAACGAAACGCTCGTCGTCGTCGTCGAGAGGTTCATCTATGCGCCGCAAAGTTTCGTCACACGCGTCGATATAATTGCCGATCGTTTTGTGTCTCCTACATTTCTCAGGCTTCTCTCGTGTAAAAATAAAAGCAACATCTACGTCTACAACGTCGTCATCTCGTGTGCGCAACGACAAAAAAAAAAAACTCGCGTTACGCGAACGTTTGCGATTAGGTATATATATGTACATGTGTAACCTTACATAGAGTTCAATGCTTCTGTCGAGGATATATTGTTATCGAAGGTGATCGATCGGTGCATTAGACGAGTGTATGTATGCGTATGTATAAGCGTCGATTGTATTTATAACATTGTGATAACCGATTTGTTTAAAAAGACAAGAACATTTTGATTTACTTCTTTTTTTTTTTTTTTTTTTTTTTTTTTTTATTTCATATACGTTTATTTGTTTCAAAGTTTATTTTTGCATAATTGTGTTATTGTTATCGTACATAGATAATTTAATGCGCTATTGTTTTTTTCTTTTTCATTGTTAATATTATAATTGTAGGAGTTAATTAATTACAATTGTAAAATTAATTAAACGGGATTCATATTGAAAAACGTAAAAAGTTTTCTTTCAATTTGTGCATGAAAGTCAATGTTATAATCATGCAAATTTTATTAATTATAGGTTCGCGGGAATATCAATAAAATTTATTGTGAAATTTAACCTAATAAAGGATTTTAAACATTTTCCATTTACGCGTTTATGCTAATATATTACGCATGAATTATAAAATCACATAATTAAAAAAAAAAAACAATATTGCGAAACGATTTTAATGCGTTCTTGTTATTTATTCGTCGTGCGAAAAAAAGAACCTTATTATTTGAAATGTATACGTGGTTTGAACAAAAAAAAATTGACATTTCATAATCATACAAATATGTATATGTTATTTAGAAAATCTAGATGAAAATCTGTAATAAGTCTTGTATGAAAACTCATAATGTAAACGTGCGTGTTAAACAAGAGCCATAACCAATAACAATAAGATAAAGATAACGTAAATAAAATTCAATGCGAAAGTCAAGATTATATAGTAAAAAGCATCCCGAAGCGATCGGCCGACCTCGTGCACTCGTCGAATGTAAGAAACGAGTCAAGAAAGAAAAACGGAGATTACACACATCGGTGATATCGTTGACTTTTCCGTGAGCGAACGACCAGATTCCTTCGTAATCGATCTTTTTTTTTTTTTTTTTTTTTTTTTTTTATCTCCTCGTTCTCTGTACAATCCGTGTACGGTCAAGTGCACGGCGATCCCACGCTTCTTCTTCTTCTTCTTTACATTTTTTTTCTTTTTCTTCGACGAATTGTTTGCTCGAGCGTGGGCTGAACGTACCGTTTTATATTTTGGTTTTCACTCTCATTTCGTCACGTACAGGTTGGAACTCGTTTAAAATGAAAATTTTTTCGCTCGGCTTCTCTTTTCTCATAACGCGGAATGTGGGACGATGTGCTTATCGTCCGGCTTTACGTTCAAATAATATTTTTTCTTGATTCTTTTTTTTTTTCTTTTTTTTTCTTTCGTGGTACGCGTATACATAAATGCGCGTTATATCGTTTCGAGGCGACGCGTTAATAAACTTGTAAAAAGGACGATCGTTTTTATAGGCGTGTGGGTGCAGGTATGTTGTATCGAGGAAATTTATACGGAACGAACGGGGTGGTCGAGTTATTGAAAGTAAAAAAGATAGAGAGAGAGAGAGAGAAACGAGCTTTCGCTTTTCCTTGAAAAATCGACGCGCTTGCCGAACGTTTAAACAGAGATACATACATATATTGGAACGACTTTATTCCGTTGGTTCTTGATTTGAAATATAGGAAGCATAACGTCAAGCATGTAGAGTGCAGAAGGTGGAAATAAAATAGTTAAGACGTTATTGGGTAATATAATTCAAAGAGAAATTAACGACGTAATGTGCTTTTAAATTTTACGGTGCTATTATAAATGGATCCTTAAAATTAATGAGCAGTAAAAACAAATAATATGTTTAATGCAAATAAAACATATGACTCATTGACATATTTAATACTACATTAAACGGATATAATGCGCCGCTGCTGCGGAACGCATAGATTGCGCTAAAAGGTGTCGATGAATTTTTTTTTTTTTTTTTTTTTTTTTTTTTTTTTTTTTTTTTTTTTTTGTGAGTAGAATTGCGAATTTGCATCTTAAAGACGTATAGCGATCAGATTTTTGTTTGATGAAGTATTCATTTGTACAATTATGAATATTATATATGCGGTAAGATTAAACGTTTCTACAATAATGTATCAAATTCTAGTCGGATGTATATGTCACGTATGCGTAGTTTTACATTTGCTTCGATCGAGTTTTGCTTTAGATCGAGTGATTTACATATTAGGTTGCATCAAGGTAACGAAACATAAGATTAAATTTAATGTTAAATATTAAAGTTTATCAGTTTTAAAAGTACGGGTAGGTTAACTATAATTCATAAATTATTTATTTCATTAATTTTTTTTTTATTTTGAATGACAATTTTTTTTTCGATCACAACGTTGCTCTTGATCTTTTATTTATTTTTTTTCCATACGTATAAATGTGCCAATCGCATAAATTTTTCCGTGTAAACTAGAGATAAAATTTTACATTCAACGAGCTGCGCTATTCATTCTTTATATAACATAAAAGAATCTTTCTGACTCGCAGTTTCCTAAATTACTTAGCGATTCAAATGCACGCGTCTCGGCAATCTCTTCCTAATACAAGATAATCTTCGCAAGAGAGACTCGTTGTATGTTCGATCGTAATGATCTTTTACATAGAGAGAGAGAGAGAGAGAGAGAGAGAGAGAGAGAGAGAGAGAGAGAGAGAGAACATGCGACACATCCGCACGCGCAGATTCTTTTAATAGCATCGAACGAGATGCATTATCGCTTCTTTGTCATGTCCGTATGTATATAGTTGTCGTTCAGCAAATTGGTTGCTTTTCTTAGCGGGAGGTTGCGTAATACGCACATACATGAACGTTTTTTTTTTCTTCTTTTTTTTTTTTTACATCGAGTTTATCAAATGATTGCGTTGTTAGACGTCACGGTGTCGGTGTATATATAGGCGAGACTTCGACGTCTTTTTGAGTTGACTCGTTAGAGTTTTTATTTCTGTTTTTTTTTTATTTTCTTTTTTTTTTTTTTATGTCTTTTTTTAATACGGCGGAATGTGCGTTAAATTAAACGAGAGACAACGCTCTGCGTATTTTGTTACAGTATTTGTATTGTGGTATAAAATTGTAAATTTCATAAGTCAGGTGTTTTCGTAATCGTGAATAATTTAATTCTTATCACAAAATACGATATAATATTTTCATCTTTTGTATGAAAAATATTACGAATAATATTTTTTTACTTCGATAACAAAGAAATCTATCTATTGCTCGATAAATTTTTTTCAATAAAAGTTTAAGCAATGTTAAATTTCGAATACTTTACACAACACTTCGTACCATAATTTCAACCGATTAAATTCCAGTTATGGTTATTTCCATCTCGTTTCTTCCTCGACGCTCGGTATACACTTGAATTAAAATCCATCGGTTAACGCGATTTCTCCTCGCTAAACTTTATATACGGGACGATTACATTCGTCACGGGGAATTCAAAATTTCACCAAAGTCTGTAACTAACAAGACTCGAAGGTTTAGGAAATATCTCGGGATAGTTTATGGCGGGGAGAGAGAAAAGAGAAACGTTGCATCATCTCCGGAGTAATTTTCGACGAGCCACGTTTCGAATGAATAAAAAAGAAAAATAAATCGATACGTTAAGAAAAAGATACGTGCCACATGCGGGGCTTTTTTATGTGAATCACACGCTACAAGATCCATCTGTAATTTGCGAATCGATTCGATCTGTAGACGAATGATTGTTGAAATCGAACGAATTGCCAAACCTTGTATTTTTTACTTGGAGGAAAGTTCTTTTTATTTTTCCCCTTTTATTTTTTTTTATTTCGCGAGATAGACGGGGGAACAATCGGAGTTTTTGATTTAAAAAGTTTGATTCGGATGGTTTAAAGTTGTTGGAATGTAACAACTTCTAGTTTCTTTTTTTTTTTTTTTTTTTTTTTCTCATAAACACATATCTTACATTGTTACATTTTTTTTTACGAGTAATAATAGAAATTTTAAAACATTGTACAAGATTTTATCGTAGGTTACTTACAACGTTACTCAAGCCTTTTATTTATACTTTCTTTCTCGTAAAATTATTGACGTAATAACGTATTTATGTAATAAACAATTCAGTGCTTAAAAAAAAAAAAAAAAAAATAAGCCTATTTTACATCAATGAAAGTTCTAATTAAATTAGCAAGGCTTTTGATACAAATCTAATTAGAAGCGCGTTGGTATGCGATCTATTTTTTGTCTTGATTATCAAACACATAATTTCACGATTAACGCGATGTTAAAATAAAGTTTTCATTGTTTTCATTTTTAAAAATTTTCCTTTCTTTCGCTCTCTTTTATACACAAGTTCGCGATATTTTTTTCGCTTCACGCGTGTTTCCAATGTGTAAGCTTCGCGCGAGGAATTTTTCCTTCCGATGATATGCACCTAAACAAATAAACGTACGATTTAGAACGTTATGATATAGGTACGCGTTAGTTTGACGATGCCATTGAAAATTATAAAATGGTGTAAAGTAATTTTTATTATGAATACTTGTATAGAATAACAATATATTTTCGTTAATTTATGACGTTCAAAACATTTTTATAAAATTAACGAGAATCGTTTGCTTACATTTTGCTTCATTAATCAATTTGTCGGTTATCGTTGAACGAAAAGTTATAAAGTTTTTTAGTTAAAGAAATTATTTTTATTTTCCTTGCATAAAAAACTTAATCGATCCCGTTGGATGCGTAAAAAAGTTGTCTCCTTTCTTATTAAGTTAACGCGTGTGACGTATTTCGATCATCTCGAAAATATGGAAAAAAAATGCTTATTCATTTTTTAATTCTTATCTCGTTGAAATCGGTTAACTTCATATTGATAAAGTTTACTTGTGACAATAGCTGATTATTTAATTGGCACAAGTGTCAAGGGTCGATTTAAATGCTAAAATTATTAAACATTCGCTTAAGAATTTGATCGCGTGATATTCAATTTCAATGTTTAGCACAATAAAGTTTAAACTTTATCGATTAGAAACATCGCGTTTCTTTCTTTTTTTTTTTTTTTATTAAAAGTTAATTTTGATCTAGAAAGCATATTTGATATATCGCATAAATTAAAAAAAAAAAAAAAAAAATAAACAAAAAAAACAAAAAGAAATTTTTGATTAAGATTATTGCGATAATTATGATTGCAACGTTAACTTTTACAATCGCAGTAAACGAAATCGTTGAAATAATTATTATATTATAGAACATAATATTCCGCGTTTGATTGCTAGATTATACGGCCATCAAATATCTTGAAAATTACAAGACCATCGAAAAATTTGCGAGTCATTGCATCATTGAATAAATCTCATTTACGTCATCGATAATGTAAAAAAAACAAAAATTCGAGATCGTAAGATTATTTTGCAATATGTGTTTTTTAGATTTACATTTGTACCACTTTTTTCTCGATACATATATGTGTATTTTGTTTATCAAATAAACGAATATAAATTTATAAACGTATATAAATATAATTGAACCGACGTTTGAATATATTATCGTCTCTTAATATTTTGCGTATCAACATTTAATACACATTTAAACATATAATGGATTTAATTTTAATAAATGTAATCGAGGCCACGATAAAATAGCGTTTACAATCTACATGTGTAAAAGATAAATAAGTTTTAAAAATAATAACTTATTACAAAGAATAAAATTGAATTCGCAGACACTGTTTATTAAAAATTTTAATACTTTTAGCTTTATTTTCGTTTTCACAACTAAACTACTACGTATCGATAAGAAAAATTCACACTTTTTTAATGCTTATGCAAGCATAAATATTTTGAAGAAGATTCTTTTACACAATCATTGCCTAAAAACAGAAAAAAAAAAAAAAAATAAAATAATCGTATAAATCTTTAAGTATACGAAAACCTGACACGAGGCGCTGCCGCGCCACTCGATACGTTATTACAATTATCTTTAGGTTTGATCGAGTAACATACAAATTTAACATTTATCGAGTTAATAACAGTAGTTTAAACAACATAAGGTAAACATTAAATGTTAAATACATAAGTGAAACAAGTCAGGCTACTAAATTATGCAAACTAATCCAAGAAACGAGGAGTCCCAAACCGAAAATTTGGATGGAAGGCTGCAAATAAGTTGCGAAAAGATTTTCGGATCTGAAGAATCCAAATATCAAGTTATTTTTTACCTAAGTACTGGAGTTCTAAGAGAATATGACCATTTTTTTTTTTTTTCGTTTTTTGCTTTTTTCTCGAAAAAGGCTGCACTTAGGTAAAAATAATCTATGATCAATCTTATAGAGCGTGTCCGTTTATATAAGATGAGCTATTTTTTTTATTTCGTTTTAACTTTTAATAACGATTCGCAAGAGTCAAAAAGAATAACGTTGAATGAATGAATGCGTGTGTCCGTGTGAACGGATTTTTCAGTGAATTTCTACGCCACTGTCACGCGCATGTATCACGAACATGCCGACTAACCATATGAGCGCGCAGCGGAAAGCCATACGCTTATTTCAATTATCGTGCGTGTAGCTGATTTCGTCTGCGTATTACAGTCGAAATACATATAAGAACGCGTTGTCGAAATACGTATATTAAATATATATATATATACAGATAAGATAGCGATTTATTTATTAATATTAAAATATTTTTGTAACAGTGACGTAGAAACTCACTGAAAAATCCACTCCCACGAACGCACACATTCAAACCTCTTTCTTTTTAGCTCTTGCGAATCGCTATTAAAAGTTAAAACGTAATAAAAAATAGCATATTTTGTATAAATAGACACGCTATACAAGATTGCTCATAAGTTATTTTTACCAAAGTGCAGCCGTTTTCGAGAAAAAAGCGAAAAACGATAAAAATGGCTGTTTTTTTTTTTTCTCGAATTCCACGACTTAGGCAAAAAACAACTTGATATTCGGATTCCTCGGATCAAAAAACCTCTTTGCAAGTTATTTGCAGCCTTCCACCTAAATTTTCGATTTGGGACCCCTCGTTTTCTGGACTAAAATGTTACAAAGATACGACACACTCGATGTAAAGTAAGGTAACGAAAAGTTAATATGCGCAAGATATGTAAATAATCGTAGCTCTAATTAAACATTGTAACAACAGCGTGCCGACTATTTCGAAACGCCCATTAATAATTCTCGAAGTAATCAAGACACACCTCGAGTCTCTCGCTAATATAAATATAACGGCACGTAATTATGAAAACCTTCGTCTTTGTGTCAAAAAAGTGTACGCGATATTGCAACTAACTCATTGAATGTAAAAAGAAAGAAATAAGTCGAGTAATCTTGGTCAACTAAACGAAGACACCTCGAACGAAAAGTAAGAGACTCGAAGATGGAAACTTCCGGAAGTTCTTTCTTTTTTTCGATCTCTCTCTCTCTCTCTCTCTCTCTCGCGGCCTACTGACGTAATTCGATTGTTTAGTACACCTATGTACAACTATGTACGTGCGTTGAGCTCGCGCTCGATATATATATATATATACATAAGCAAGCGCGCGTTCTATATACGTGAACTGGTCAGCGAATTTAGCAGACGTTAGCACGCGCGCGCTCGCGTGTACATGCGCGTGAGTGTGTACAAGTGTGCATAAGCGTACGGATATAAGTGTGTGGCGCAATTCGTTGTGCATTCTTCGTGCGCTAACGGCGATGCGATTTACTTTCTCTTCGTGTTGGCGCGCTCGTGTACATGTATATGTATAGGTGTTTGAGTAAGTAAATTCTCGCGGCGCGATTGCTTATCGCATACCGGAATTCGCGATTAATTTCCCGGACGGTCTATGTATTATGCGTGGGTTTGTATACGCGTACGTGTGCATAAGTTAAATGTAAACGCGAGCACGCGTGCGATGATGAGCCACGGAAGAAAAAAAATCGCGACATCGTCCGTTAATCTATAATATACGTGATAATTGCCGAGTGAAGTCTATAACTTTGCGATTTCGTTATTTTAAATTTAAAAGGATCAAAGATAGTGCCATTAGAGTGGTAAAAAATGTTTTTATATCGTTTTATTTTTTTTTTTTTATTTCTTTTTGGGTTATTGGAAAATAGATCAACGCACACGCGTTATGCGCTTCCTTTAAAGTCAATTTCTTTTTTTCTTTTTTAAAAGAAAGATTTTCAAAGCGCGAGGAAAGATATTCGTTGACAATAGAAAATAATAAAGAAGCGCGATTCGTTGAATGTAGCTTCGTTTTAATTTACAATAGAAAATAATTTTACTTTCTAATGCTTTATTCTTACGTTGTAGCAATTTTATTCCATTAAGTTTATAATTCTTTTTTATTTTTTTCTTTGTAATAATTGCATAAAATAAAGTTTTCTCGTTTCCTCCGTAAGGCGATTATTGCAATTAAAAAGAAAAGTAAATTCTATTGTCACAATCTTTAAAGAAATAGAGTAACATTTAATATACTTTAATGAGTGAAATTTAATTTTTGGAACTTTCGTAAATTAAGTATAAAGTTACTCGAAATTCAATTATATACATTTATTACCGAATTACGAGCTGAATTCATTCTTTTTTATTTTTCCATTTCGTCAATGTCATCAAGAAATTATAAAAATGCAGTTTAGTTTTCTATGTCCGATGATATGTAATTTTATATCTTATATGAAAATTAATACGAGAAACTGATTCCGGGGAATAATAAAAGCTCGAAGTAAAACAACGCGAAAAAAATAATTCCTTTGACGTAAATTGATACAAATTTATTATTAAAATTAAAATTGAAATACTTCGTTATTATCAAACGCTCGTTACTTTTTTCATATAGACACAGCAATGCCGGAGTTTCATCGCGAATTATTAAAAATATCGTTGGATTTTTTTCAATTGTGAGATTTCCGTAAATACATACAGTGTGCGTAAAATATATATGTATATATATATATATTTACAACCGCGATGATACGACGATTTTTTCATTTCACATTTCGACGAAATTAGTAAAAATATTTTTGTCCGAGCGATTTTAACGTATTGCTAATTAATGAAAGATTGCATAACTTGCGTATCCGATCTCATAGGTTGGGCAATATATGTGTTCGACAGGGCCTTGACCCGAAAATCCGTTATGGTTTTAATATGGCAATGGTTATTTTTAGAAAATGATTCGCTTGTGCTAACGCGCGATCTTCGTGAAGCATTTCTTTTTGTTTTTTTTTTTTTGTTTTTTATTTTGGTTTTTGTTTTTTGTTTTTTTTTTTTTTTTATTATCTACCGGAATTACGTTATTTCATTAATTTTTTTTTTTATTATTTTTTTTCCATTGCGCATCGAATCGCGCGTTATTCGTATACACATCGAGAAAAAGGTTAACGATGATATGAAGCGCGAAAAAATAGGACATCACTTTCGCTACTTATATTTTTTTTAAAAATCTTCAGTTCGTTATGTGTGGTATAAAAATATCGTTTTACGATCGCATGAGAAAAAAAAATGTTACTTAAAGATGTAACAAATTTAGATTTTGGGTTCTTAAATTTTGTAATATGAAAATTATTATAAAATAATTGTTTTTGTAAATATTTATTTATTGTGCAGCAATTAAATAATTTAGATAAAAATAAATTTTTCGTCGTTTGAAAGAAATCTTACGTCAAATCTTTTTTAATAAGTAATTCACTTTTTGATTCAAAACAATTAAAGTAGATAATTTCTTTAAATAAAAATGTAAAATAAAAATCGATAATATCGTGAAACTTGTTATAAACTTTAAAACGTTTGTTATTTCTTATCGCTTGATGAATGTTGCATTCGAATAATTAATATTTTATTTTGGTATTGCAAGCATGAACTTACGTTTTTGATTATGATTATTATGATCATAAATATAGTAAGTAAAATTTTCATTCCAATATTTATACTATTTAGAGTTCAATACATTAGTAAATAACAATTCAATGTATAATTCAACATTTTAAAGATAATATTTCAAAACGATATAGCATTGGAGTTATTAACTAAAATTGCCAAATATCGCATTCGGAAATGAAAGAAAGTTTATTCATAATAATTCGATAAACATTCGTTTGGGCTCGGATGTCCGAAATTCCATCGATGCGACGTAAGCCGTAAAAGAAAAGGAGAAAAAGAAAATAAACCGCATTCGCGCGAACGTTGCTAACAACGCGCAATTATTCTCATGAACGCATGTTTTTTTTTTTTTTTTTTTTTTTTTTTTTAATTCGCTCACGAAAACGTATAAACGACTCAATTCTTATTTTCGCGCTTGTGAATTTTCTTTTACGCAAAGAGCTCGAAGAAAAACATATTTTTCCAGTCGGGCGCATTAATTTATTTCGTATAAACGAGACCTGTGATTCAATTTCTTTTAAAATCCTTTTCTTAACGAATCCAATCTTACAGCCGAAAAGCTTCCGTTCGATCTTAACCGCGATAGTATACGAAATTCTCTAAAAGCACTCGATCTTTATGAGGAAATTTTCCCGCGCGATTAATAAACTTTGCGCGGCGCGTTATGTGCGCGCGATTAAAATAAAACAAAAAATGAAAGAGCAAAAAACGAATATTACCAACTATTACGATCGCGGTATAATCATTTACGACGACGCGCCGTCTAATTAGTTTAAAAGACAACGATGCGAATCGCGTAAAATGTCAGCAATCGTGAAAACTTTGTTGCGTTATATCGTTTTATGTTGCGTGAAACGATAGTTGTGTAAGAATAAAAAAAAAAAAGAAGTAGAAAATTAAGAAAACGTTGAAATCGCTGAGGATAATTAAACGATTGTTTACATTGAAAATATTGAAAATTAATGACGAACTACCGAGGGCTCGAGTTAATAGCGTTTCCTAGAAATTTTTACGGCTGCATCTATAGACGTTAGAGCTACAGTTTTACTGGATCGTGACTTTCGATAGTTTAAAAATTTTATTGCAACAAATTCCAAACGATTATCTTAATAAACTGCACTTAAGAGAAACGCGCGTAATGTTAAAACGGCAAGCTCGCTTTTACTATTCAAAATTTTTTTATGCATATGTAACTACACTATAGCAAAACAAAAAAAAAAAAAAAAAAAAAAAAAATAAAAAAAAATAAAAAAATAAAAAAATAAAAAAAAGGATAAAAAAAATACAGAAATTCTTTGACTTTAAAGTAAGTTTTTCTTCTTCCTTATCAGAGGTAATAAAGTCAAAAAGAAAAGAAAAAAAAAAGAAATAAATTCCGAGATTACATACATCCGCTTCTAGTAACACAATCATAAACGACGATATAATTTTTTAAAATACACGCGATGAGCGTTTATTTTTAATTATGCTTAAATAACTCAATCGATCGGCACATGCCGATGAGTTTTTCGAATAATTATATTGGATCGGTATCTTAGCTCGCTCAATTCATATGTGTATGTACGCTTTAACGATACCACAGTAGTTAAACGTAATCGCTCAACGATTATAACTCATGAAATTTTTCTTTCGAAATTTTAATCGTTCTAGGACCGTGCGACCGTAGCTCGCGTGAGATATATGCAACCGGTCGGTTTTTATATCGAGTACAAGCGGGATAAAAAATACTCGCAATTAAAGATGATTATTATTGTGTCGTCGATGTGCGTTGAAATAAAAAAAGTCTATCGGATTACCCGATCGCGATTTCGAGTCGATTAGTAACGTTTGTGCTGTGGTATTGACGCGTTGATAAGGTCGTTGTTACGACACAAATTATTCAATGAATTAGAAAAAAAAGTCGTTGAAAATTCTTGTACTTCTTTTTTATTTTTTATTTAATTTAGAAATTTCAATCGGTTAACAATTAATGGAATTTTTCGAAATATTTTAAAACTCGAAACTTTAGCAAAGGATCAGCTATATTTATAGTATCTGATATGATCACAGTGATACAAAGTTCAATCGTATCTTAAAAAATTTCGATATTTTTTTAAAGTTAGGTATCGTTTGATAATATATGAGAAATTAGGCAAGCCAAATTTTTTTCAATGTCGTTCGTTAAATTTAGCATTCATCAGATTTATTCTTTTTTTTTATCTACGATATGGTAGAATCACATGGCAAAGCCTGAATCGATATGTTAAAAAAAAAAAAAAAAAAAAAAAAAAAAAAAAAAAAAAAAATGGTAATTCTCGTGAAATATTCGGGTGGCTTAATGTATTAGAAATTGCATGTAATAAGAATTATTGCATAAGTCGAGTGACGAATTAACGAGTCGGAAATCTATATATTACCGATGGAACGATTGGCAATCGGTTTTATATGTATTCGTTAAAAGTATATAGGACAGATGGATTCGAGAATATATAAATATTTGATTAGTTAATTCGTCGTTGGTGGTGAATGAAAGGGATATTATTTATTAAGAATTGCTTTCTGCGTCAAAAAAAAAAAAATACCCTGGAAAAATGAAAATTGTTCACAAATAAATATGCAATAATATTAATATTTTACAATATTTCAGGATTAAATCCCTTTTGTTTTTCATTATTATTTAATGAAGCGTTTTAATAATTTTGCATTCTATTTATCTTTTGAACTAGAAAAAAAGGCAAACATCAATATCTACATAAAAGTCGCATTTTTTCATTATCGACATAAAACTCTCTCTATATATCCTTCGACAAACATCGAAGACATTAAATAAATTTTTCATGACGCCCAAAATAATGTTAAAGTTCTGTAAGTAACCTTGAATTTTCAAATTCGCCCATAATACGTTTTAAGATTCTTTCCTCTGTCTCTCTTTCTTTGACAATAATTTGACTGCACTCGTCGGTATGTCAACAGCGAATTATAAATAATACGTATAAAATTGAACGATGGCACACACCTTAAATATACAGACGAAGCTTAAGCTTCGAGAAGTAAACTAAACTCACGCTAAATTAAGTCGCGTTCGATAAAATTCGAGATTTCACTGGCACCTTGTGCGCGAGCATTGTTATGAAAGTAGGTTTTCGAAGTGGATTCCCCGGTGTTACAGCTGCCGTTGCCGACGAGCAGCCCATTGCCGCTTCACGAGCATCTTTAAACTCACGAGCTTGATAAACGAAGACGAGATTAATCGAGACACGTGGCCGTTATGTAATGAAACATCGTGAGATTTTTCGTTTTTTAGCTTGTATTGTAAAACGATTGCACGATGATGTTAAATCATTGGTTCTGTAGATGCTTTTTTATCATATATATACATATATTAACTTTCTATTTCTAGTTTTTGTCTGGCTCTAAGAAAGTTATGTATTTTATTACGCATGAAGTTTTTAAAATTCGTTAACGTTGACGTCAAGTTTCAGCGGTGGAATGAAGATTTTAACGCATTTATTTACGTTAAAATAGATAAATTAATTTAAACGTAATGAATACTGTTATAAAATTTTTTTTTTTTTTTTTTTTTCAACGTTAAATATTATAATTTTTTCTATACACGTGAAAAAATAAAAAATGAAGAAAATTATAATAAATGTGCATTTAAAATCTCGTACGTACTTCTTATACGTAAGACATAAATAATAACATAATATCGCTCAGTAATACAACGTAGTTGCGCGAGATGCACTTTTTTTTTATCTCCCCATTTTATCTTTAAAGTTCGTTTCGCGTAAGAACGCGGGGTCAATAAAACTGCATCGTACTTAGGGTATATAAAATAAAAAAAAAAAAAAACTTAAAAAGTTTAACGATATTAAACGCATACACGATCTCGTTGAAAAAAGCGCAAAATGAAAAAAAAAAAAAAAAAAAAGAGAGATGCGAGTCTTGCGAGCGCGTGTAAACGAAATATTGTATGTGTATATACGTGGGTAGAGATACAAAAATTGCCAGCGATGCGATTAATTGTGCGTATGTGTATGAAATTGTCGGAAAGTCTTGACTGTTCGGGTCAAATTATGTTTTGACTTTATTGTTTTAGTTTTTTAATATAGTAAGCTATGTAGATATGTATTTATGGAATTTTTCATTAATTCAGATACTATAGTATATAATTAATAATTTATTTATCGTGCTATAAAAGATTATCGATTTGTCATTAATTTATACGATATTTTTAATATTATTCTTGTATAATACGGTCGTAATAAGATTATTTTCTAATCTTATTGCTTCTTTTTTACTAAACTAACTAAATCACACGATAGTATTTAGAAGATCGTCAAAACAAAATTTTGATCGGTTCCAATTTTTTTTTTTTTTTTTAATCCAAATAATAAATTATTTCAAACCTTGCATAAAATATTGCATAAAAAATCGATCGTGTACAATTATTTTGACGATTAATCAAAAAAATCAATTTCATCACATCGAACGTGCTGTGTAAAAAAATATTGATCAGCGTTTCTTTAAAAAGAAAAAAAATTTTGAAAAAAAAAAAAAAAAAAAAAAACTATTCTTTCGCGAAACGCGCACTTCTCTCCGACATTAAAATTTCAACGTTAACGAGGAGATAATTTCGCACGCTCGCAGCCTATATAAAATATGGCGTCGGGCCAGATTTTTATCGCGCGCGAAACCTAACCCCATCGACGATGTACATACATACATTAATACACGTATTAGCGCGCATGAGTAGTGTGTGTGTGTGTGTATGCGTAAAGTGATTATACGTGTAAAACTATCTATACACCATTGGTGGTAATATGTTATCTAGGTATCCATACGTGTATACATTAAATGCAACGTACGAGCAGTTAGCGTAGCTTTGACCCAGAAAAGTCGGTTAAACGCGCGCGAGTCAAGACGCGGTGCTTTTACTTGCTCGTATTATTGTTACTAATAACTTTTGGCCCTGCGGTAAATCATTCCCACCCCCTCCGTGTTTATCTATATGTGTGTGTATATATATATATATATATGTACCGCAGGTTTGTAAGCTTAGCCGTTGCTCTACAAGTGTCTTAGAATTGCTAAATGAAGGTAAAAAAAAAAAAATTATTTCTTCGACCTTGGATTTTTTAAAATCGATGCGAAATTGTTAAATCTGCCAGCGTTCGTTCGACGTTTCGATTGAAATCGGTAAAAGTCTGGCAGACGCGTTGTGTGATTCTTTTTTTTATTTTTTTAAACCGTAAACTAGTGCTTGCAAAATTGAATGTAAAATTTTCTTTCGCGAGAATAAAAAGTGTTGAATACCGTTGCGATCAGGAAATTCATATCTGTATATAGTCAACTTGTACGAGATATGCATACCAATAACTACACACAAAAGAGTAGAGAAATATATAATGACGGCATTGAAATGAATTTGTCGGCTAGAGAACAACAGCATCTACGATAAAAAAGAATAATATAAAAACAGTTAATCTTTTTAAATAAAACGTGAAAATTAAATAAATATCTTTATAATTTTTTTTTCTTTTTTTTTTTTTTTTTTTTTTTTAAATAATTGTAATATTTTCAATTGATGAAAATCTTGTAATTGAATAAGAAAATACGATGATGAAAATCCCGTTACATAATTAATAATGGATTCAAAGGCTTGAGTAAAATAAGGTACTAGATTTATGTACGTAAATAGGAAAAAAAAATGTAATTTTATAATAATTTTAAGATGCAGATATTCGTAGTGATGAGAGATAACCATTTAAAAATCACAACAAATTTTAAATTTATAATAATATATTTGTAACGTTTGAGAATTTTAGGTATATACGCCATGCATATGAGAATAGTTCAAGGTAATTAAGTAAATTCGTGAAAAATTTTGCAAATGGAAATTAATATTCATATAAAACGTTTTCATTTGTAACTTTTATCGACTGTTTTGCATTATATGTACTTTTTATTTAAAACTTAACCTGTATAATTACTTCTTGGTAATTTTAAGGAAAAACGACGATAAGTAATATTTTAGAAGTAATGTTAATTATAATTAAATAAATTATTGCGATCGATTAAACTTATTTTTAATTAAATAACGAAAAATAAATTCAAAGACGGAAATTTCTTTCATCATTGATCGTTGCGTAAAATTTTATTTATAAGAGGACTTTTCTTTTACATTAAAATAATAATATCCAAGAAAGTATAATTAAGATTTAAAAATAAAGTTAAAACATAATTAAAAATTTTACCTGATAGAAGATAAAACGAGTTAAGCCAATTCAATATCGTAAAATCGTACGACGAGACGTCGAAAATAAAATTTTCAATCACCACAATTCACTTTGATGCGTTCAAAAAAAAAAAAAAAAAAAAAAAAAAAAAAAAACATCACGTTATTAATCTTAACGCCCAAACTTTACTCACACATTCAAAATAACGAGGAAGCTGTTAAACGATAACACGTTGGAACGAAAATAAAAAAAAAAAAAAAAAAAAAAAAAAAAACAAGAAAAACAAAGAAAAAGAAGACGAAAAACGATACATCAAAAAGCCGTATCCGTTCGAAAATTCCCGCCTCCTTGCAGATACATATACACCGGCGAACCGAAGCAGCAACGTACAAAGCTTAACGACGATCGCTGCGCTCGGTCACGCTACGTGCACTCAAAACGTCTGGTAAATATCTAAAGAAGAAAGAAGCCGTGCGTTTCCACGTGTACGTGCACGCACGTACATGCGTACACGAGTATATATGTATATAAAAATACAACTATGCGAGGTATATGGTTGACGATAAACGCGACGCTGCAATCTATAGACGGGCGCAGAACGACGGAATCCTCGTGAACTATCTACGCGCGAGTACACGCCGATGTGCACCGTGGATGAGTCGTATGTCAGTCTATAGCGACACCTTGGCCGCGAGTTTATATGTAAGCATAAAACAGCAGGTTTTGATTATTAATGCGACGGTAACTCTTTTTTTTTTTTTTTTTTGTTTTTTTGCCTTTTTGTCTTATCGAATTATTAACGTTGATTAAGAAGAGCGAACGATTACGGGAAGAGGATTTTTTCGATGCTGAAACTTTTGTTGTTTGGCGTTGGTTATTTTCCTTATTAAACGCCAGACGCATTATTATTAACATTAATTTGTTTAATCGATCAGCGTCGATGTTCATTCATTGGACATACTCGAACGTACAAACGGCCTCGTAGAAATTTCTAGCGAACGCGTTAGCGTGGTAAAAATAAAATCAAAAAAGAAAACGTACTTTCGAAAACTAGGAAACGATAGCAGCGGCGACAATCCCACGACATTCATAAATACACGTACATATACAATATTAAAATACACGAAAGTTTACCGTTTTTTCCCAACGGTATGCAACGTACTACCGTGATTTCTACATGCTTCTACATATATATATATATACACATACTTATATATTCCGTAAATTTCGTGCGTTCCGTTTGCACGCACGCTCACACACACACACACATGTGTTTGTACGCACGCGATTCAACGCTCGGTTACACGCACACGAAAGACAGAGAGAAAGAGAGAGAAGGCACGCACGCACGCACGCATGCACGCACGCACGCACGCACGCACGCGCGCACACACACACATACACGCGCGCGCGCGAGAAATGGCAAATGACTTAACGTAGTATAAAGAGATAAAAAAAGCGTGCACTCACCGGCTGGTGGTCCAGTTGAGAATCCCACCCTCTGGCGGCAGTCACTCGGTCATCGAGCTTGGATAATTTTGTATCTCTCTTTCTTACTCTCGCTTAAGAGAGAGAGAGAGAAAGAGAGCTCGTACGTTTACGCACACTCGCGTGCCTTCCTTTCTTCCGGGCTCTCGCTCTTTCTCTGGCTAACCGTCGGTAATTTTTCTTTTTATTTTTGTTTTGCTTTTATTTTATTTATTTATTATTATTGTTATTTTTTTTTTTTTTAACGAAGCAAGAGACGAATCACTCGTGAGTTTGTCTTTCTTTTTCAGAGTAGGTTATCGTAAGATGACGTTCCTTAATACGATATCCGGTGAAATCAAGCAAACTCGATTGATGCATGCGTTTACTTTTTCCGAGATTAAAATCTCTCCGTGTACATGTACATATATGAGTGTATAGAATCACGCACACACGTGCCTACATACAAACGCGCACACACAGACACACGCACATGCACGTCAAATCGGAGCACGCGGAAAATAGCCGGTCGACTCGCGATACATGTAAAGTCGAGAGTTTACACAAAATTCGCGCGGTGATTAATATTATTCGATTCTATATAATATATATTATATATATATGTATATATATATGCACATGTATCAATAAACGGATAACCGGCGCGTATTGTTTTGCTACGTGTTTGCTTAAGTCTGCGTATGTTACAAAAAACGCATGCAAGTATATACGCGTGTGTGTACATGCATGTGCATATACATATATATATATATATATAAATTTGTTCGAAATAATATAGTGAGAGAGTGTGGAGTGTTCGACACACCGCTATCGAGTGCTGACTGAGTCTTTCTCGGGTGTATACGATGGAGCCGAGGAGCGAACGCGGACGGCGGCGTTGCACACTCACTCTCTCTCTCTTTCTTTTACCCGTACCCGAACCCACCTACCTACCTATCTCTCTCTCTCTCTCTCTCTCTCTCTCTCTCTCTCTCTTTCTCTTCTCCCTTGCGCACGGTTAAAAGCCAGACACAGAGTCGATCGGCAAGACTCGGCTTGGCTCGGTTTGACTCGTGTATATATATATATATATGGTGCAACACACTACTGGTTGACGTTTATATGGGTATCTCTCTCATTCTCTCTCTCTCTCTCGAAAGATTGGGTATGGGTAAGACATGGGGAGTATATAGCATTGCACCAAAGTAGGGAGATTCGCCGAGCGTTACACACACGACTTTATAAGCGAATACACGCATAAGTGTGTATGTAATAAAGCATTCGCGTGCACCGACAATGCGAGGAACGAAGAGTATGCGCGTGTGTGTGTGTGTGTGTGTGTGTGTGTGTGTGTGTGTGTGTGTGTGTGTGTTTGTGCTGTGCGTTAAAGAAGTTAATGCACTCCGAAAGGCGAAATTTCAATCGATGTCTATAATCTTACTCTCGTTAGGCTTGATTGGGCGTTCTTTTTTCTTCTTCTTCTTTTTTAAACCGTAAGCTCGATCGAGCCGTGATTTGCTGTTGTGTGTTATTTTTATTCATTGCTTTTTTCATTTGTCGGTACTCTTATTCGAGTTGAAAATCGTATATAGAGAGAAAGAATGTGACTCAAGATGGAAATTTTCGAAAATTCGATTTTGATTTGCTTTTCAACGTCTTTGAATAAATACGATTCAAGAATTAAACTAACTTAAAATGTTTTTTAGGTTTAAACCGTCGTTGCTTTTATATCTATAAATCAATATCTGTTGAATTATTTTTATTAAATGTACATGGCTTTACAGTATTACTTTAAAATAAATTTATGAAGAACATTTAATAATTTAAAGTTTAAAATGTAATGTAAATTTTACTTTTCAAATAATTATTTTTTTTTTTTTTGATCGTTACTTCTAGTAAAACAATCAAAAATTTAGTAGAAAGTAAAAGTATCAATTCAAATTTAGGTTTTTTAGAAAGGCAACAATTGAATTTATTAAAAATTTGACGAAAAAGTAAGCAATCGAAATTTTCACAATAATCAAATTTTTCGATAAAAAAGAAAAAAAAAAAAATATTTTTAATTAAACTTAGTTTTATTAAATTCGACGCTATAAATTGTTATTGCCTTGAAAACGTTCTAGAAGAATTACCCTTTTCAAAGGGTCAAAATATTGGCAGTCACAACTCTCATAAATCTTACCGACAATTTAACTTTATTTTCGATCGGTCGATATTCTTTAGAAAAAAAAAAAGAAAAAAAGAAAGAAAAAAAAAAGAAAAGAAAGAAAGAAAGAATAAAATATTTTTTCTTATCCGCCTGCTGACTTTATCTAACGTTTTAAATAAAGTAACGAATACAAACAAAATGACAATGTCGTAATGTCTATATCAACATTATTTCAAATAAATAATCGATATACGAACACATTTGGCCGAGCTGCAAATTGATTCTCGACCGCTTCTAAAATTTTAATGGCTATTGTAATTAAGACGCATTACAACGGATCGGTGTAAACAACGAAGAATTTCGAAACGTGTCAATCCACGTATTTTATTGTATTTCGTCCTATAATTCTTATTTCTTAACAAAGACATAAGTCTACAGTCGAATCGTATACTATACTTACCTGCACCAATGGAGCAACGAAAACAATAGAAAGACGGGAAGAATGGAGAGAAACAAGAAAGATAAAATGGTAGGAGCAGGTAGTCGAATGCATAGAGACAGGTAAGCGAACAGGTAAGAACAGAAAACGTAGCAAATTTATAAACTAAAGGGATCCTCCGGTGATATTTGCTACACGCAAATTGGCTATATGATTTATTTAAATCAATAATGGCAATTAAATTTTTACACTTTTATAAGCTATCCGTATTATTACGGTTAAAATGTATTTCCGTTATCTTAGACTTTTATAGCACAAGATTATACAAACATATTATCTTAACGGATTAACGTTGTTTGAATCAATGCAGAATTTACGATAATTATATATATTTTCTAATTTGTTTTTAATTTTTATTTGCTAATTAAAAGTTACTATTTTCTTTTTCAAATTTTGCATCCATTTGCTTTACTTCGACAAAGAAAGACCTTGTCAACGATAGATTGCAAAAGGGGAACGTGTATTGCGCGTTCAGTGAAAATGTTATGTAAATCGGGTTTCAATAAGAATAATTAAACTTTTTTTTTTTTTTTTTTTTTGAAATATTGCGATTTCCATATTACGAAATTTAAAATACTAATGCGTTTTCTTGCTTTCTAATAATTCACATTTTAAAACTTCTTTTTTTTTTTATTTTAATTAGTTAAATTTTTTAAATTTCTTATTTAATGTTGTCGATTAATTTTACAAAACGAATGACTTTAAAGGTACAAAAGATATTTTTTTAAATATTTAATTACAATTAATTTGAAGTTAAAATTTGTATCAAATATAGTAATAAATCGGCAAATTAAATAGCTTGAATTGCGCATTAAAAAAAAAAAAAAAATAATAAATACATCTAATACCGTGGAAATTGCAATTCAGAAAAACGTCAGACAGTTGAGATCTTAGTTTTTAAAATAAAAAGAAAAAAAAAATACGAACGAGTGAACGAGAATAAATGACGAAGATGGAATAAACTCTCCTTTATTGCATTGAAAAAAAAACGAAAAAAAAAAAAAAGAAAATAGATTAAGACTGGCAAAGGATTTTCTTCAAATTTTATTTATTTTTCTCTCCCTTTTTTTTTCTTTCTTCATAATCCTTCACGCCCCTCTATAGCTTACGCGAAGGTCAAAGTATATTCGTCGAAAGAGCATCGGAGTTACGAACGAAGGATTTCAAAATTGAATCTCAATGCCAAGCGCCGTTTAAAAGATGATATTTTTCAAGCGTCGCGTGCACATTTCTCTTCCGAGAATATATATCGCGCATATGTGCGAGTGAAATTTCAATTTTGTGTTATTACGTTTATTTTTATTTTTCTCTCTCTCTCTCCTCTCTCTCTCTCTCTCTTCCTCTCTTTTTTTTTGCCCCAATCTGATTTCTCACACCTCGTTTAAAATATGATTCTTGAATGGGTATCGATATAAGAAAAGTTTCGAGCTAGTCGAAATCTATGATGTTTTATGAAGTTCGCTTTTAATTGAAAAAGTTTTTGAACAATGTTGTTTGCTCGCTTATAAGCTCGAATACTTCAAAAATTATTGTTTTTCAATTTTCCGAAGAAATGAATTGCGCAATACGTACATTTGTATATTTAAAAGATATTATTTTTTTTTTGTTAGAAATTTATCTTATATCAACGTTTGATTTGTTTATTTTTGTTTACACACTGTTAATGTTAATTTTTAAAAAATATTTAATAAATACTGATCAAAAATGCATTTTCTTATTTCATCAAAATGTAAATATAAAAATAGTTTTCTTATTGAAATATTATTTATACGATATCAATGTAAAACAAAATATTTTAAAAACCTTATTTATTATTAAAATATTAATGTTCTTAGATATTAATGTAAAATTTAATTAAAAAAAAGAATCATTATTTTTTATTTTAATATTCATTATTATTTTTTAGGCAAAATTTAATAGAATAGTGAAAAAGTAAAAAATTTTAACGTATTCGGTTTGCTATTGTCTATTATGCAATTTTATTTTATCATTAGATAATAATTAACACGAAAAAAATTAAGTAATACATCGAGCATTTTAAAAGTATTTATTATTGACAAAGTCATTGACTGCGTAAAACTATGAATGATAAGCTTTTACGTTTACGTAACTAACAATTTACTTAATTTAAACACATGTTTCGACTATTTCCGAATAGCATTTATAATTGATATAATTCTTTTTTTTTTTTTTTTTTTTCAAAAATCGTATTTATACTTTTAAATAAAGAAAGATAAATTTTAGCAAGATTATAATGGGTTAATATATTGATAAATTTTTATTTCTTAAAAATTGATCAAAGCATCAATAAAATTTCGATAAAATTATACGAAAGGTTGGAAGTATATAGTCACTCCATTATTGAGAAACTAAGAACGAAAATGAATATCTTAGTCACCAAAGAATGACTTTATAATTTTTAACGCCCGCTTTTGAACTGTGAGCTTTCTTTTTAAAATTTGCCGTTTCTATATGCATGACTCATCGGTACAAGTTTGTAAAATATGCAATATTATTATTATTATTATTATTATTTTTTTTTTTTGGTTTTCAACTATCTAACCTTTCATGATTCGATGTAATTATATATATATGGATAATATTTATGAATACTAGCGCATGTTCTTTTTTTTATTATCTAGATAATTAAGGAAGTTCCTTTTATCTGCGTTTAAAAAATGTTTACGACCAAGAAAGACAAAACATCGACTCGGACTGATCCATCACAAACTCGTTATTGTAAAATATAAACCTATCTCGTCGTGTAGTATTTATAAATGAAATACGATTTCATATGACGGAAGAGAAATACAAAAAAAAAAAAAAAAAAAAAAAAATATTGAATTTTAATACATCAAAACAAAGCGATATAAACTACTCCGTTTCCTCCTACGTAAATCCCCGGCAATTCGTTAAATAAAAGAAATAAGAAAAAAAAAAAAAAATGAAAACAAAAATAAAAGAAGAGAAAAAAAATAAAACTTTGCAACGATTAACGATTCCGTGCAGCTATTAATAAAGCGCGGCACATAAACGTATTGTACACGCTTGCGAGTATCCATAAAAAAGAAAAAAAAGAAGCAAAGTTTGCGGTCATTTCATCCAAAGATATAAAAAAAAAAAAAAGAAAAAACAAAAAAAAGAAAGAAAGTAAACCGTACAAGAGCGACGTGTGTACATTTGTGTATTTGAACGCGCTGTACAAAAGATCGCGAAAGTATAACCGAGCTCCGTTTACACATACAGATGTACACGCACACGCGTACATAAATGTGCTCAAAAGTCATCACCTTATGTTTATGGAAATTAATCAAGGATGCGTAGCGGTAGTCTTCCCCCTCTCACTTCTCGCGCGAAGTCAGCGTAAAGTAACGTTTAACACAACGCGTTAACGCATTATATATATATATATATATATATATATATATATATATATATATATAAACGTCGTCGTCTCACTTTTGTCGTGTACTCTATGCGCACGTGCGTGAAACGCGATGATTCGAGAAAAGATAGAAACGTGCGCGAATCTCGCGTTTATTATTTTGTTATTGTAGACATACAGATTCGCTCGTTTGCTCGCCTTGAGACAGATTACACCGAGTTTTTAATTTATTATCCATAAACGTCTCGATGATATTATATCGTTGACAAGCTTTTCTCTTTTTTTTTTCTCGCGGGAGTGGCTTTGTTCATTCTTTTTTTTTTTTTTTTTTCGCTTTTTATTTTTCCTTTATCGATCGGAAAAATAATTATTGATTTGTTTATCGATATAGCTTTTATTTAAATGATCAAGGTTGGATTACTTTTTTTTAAAAAAAGTACTTTGTAAAATACGCATATATTTTTCGAATAGGAAAAATCACTGCTTATGTTTGCAGAAAATGATTGATCGTCGAATAATTAAATAAATTTTGATCGTTGCGTAATTAAATAAATTTTGATCGATTGAGGATATTTTAAAGGGTAATTAGTCATAAATAACATCGAAAAGGTAATAGTATCACAAATAGAATTTAATTTCGCGTTTTGACGCAACGAAAAATTTTAATAATTTTTATTTTACTTTTAAAAGTGATTAACTTTGATATTTAAATTATAATACTGTATAATATAAGCAGTGGTATTTATTATCTTTGCGCTTAATTCGTTACAAGAAATACAACATTATTGTATATACAGTATTCAAATTTTTAATTCATAGTCAGTGCCGATAAGCGCGGCGAATAAATATCTCTTACAGAAAAGATTAACGAGGCAAATAAAAATAGTCTTTGCAATTAAATGATAAATAAAAATTACCCGAAGCGTTAGATTACAATCTCAATAAAATATTTCATAATCTATGAATATGTGCGGACATTGCATCATTGTATACATATAATACAGCTTACTTTTGCTTCCTTATTGTGACAGTTCTGGTGAAAAACAGTCTTGAAGATAACAGTCTTAAAGAAGATTAATCGTAGGGATTTCAAAATTTTTTAAACTGAAGTTCTTTTATTTATAATATGTTTACGTAAATTCAAATTAATTGATTTATTTATTTGTTTATTTATTTGTTTTTTTCAACGGTAATTAATTACCAGCAAAAAGTATTGAAATATTTCTTTTAAAATAATTACATATTTTTGAACATTTTTAGTTTATATAATACAAGAAAAATTAATACGCAAGCAATTGGATTGAATTAATTTATTTCAAAAGAGTATATAATTTTTTTTTTTTTTTTTTTTATCACGTCTTTATAAATATACGTACAGTCGTATTGGACGTATTCTATATGAATGATCTTATCGTTACTCTAGATTTCACAGTAGCTAAAAAAAGAAGTCGTCACGAGAGAAGCGAATTAATAGCCCAAGTATTACTCAATTCTTTACGAATTCGCTTAAAAACAATAATAATAATAATAATAATAATAATAATAATAATAATATAATCACTTCGAGCGCCGTCGTCGGAACAACGGCGTCGACGTTTTAGTTTATCGAATAGTATCATTTTTTTTGTATTAGCAGCAAACGTTCAGATGTTTCAATTCAATCTGTAATGTTTTATAATCAACGTATTATAAATAGCGTTTTATCAAAGTATTAGATTCATAAATATAAATATAGTTTCTAATTTCGTTAATATTAAAATCGTTAAATTTATTTTTAATTATATAGATTTTTCATCTTGAAAATATTTTGATTAATGAACAAAAATATATATATATATTAACATTAAGAAAGAAGTGATACACGTATAGAAAAAGACAAGAAAATAGAATATAAACGTCAATAAGAGTCATTCGGTATCATAGGTATAAGGATAAATTATGAGCGTCGAAGAAAATTTACGAGCAAATATATACGCGATAATTAAATAAAAAAAAAAGACATATATATCTAACAAATAGACAAAATATGATTTGAGGAAATCGCAATATTCACGGAGTTTACTTATATGTATGCATATGTGAACCATGAAAATGACGGCATTACCAACCGGATGTCACTCGAATTAATATGTGTAGATAAAAAATTTTTCCTCTCCGTGTCAAAATCGAAAACTGATTATCGAAGAATTTTATTTTTATATTAGTATAGTTTGTTTTTTATTTCGTTTAAAAAATTGTTCTGCAATTAATATATTAATAAAAGAATGTGTATTGATAGAATTTACTCGAGAAAGTAAATTGTATGTATTGTATTGTTGTATTACATTTATTTATCTTAAAGATTTATATACTTATTTCATTATTTAACAGTTTAATATAATAAAAATATTCAATGCAAAATTTATTTTTCTAAATGACAGTAAGACACTGTAATTTAGCATTACAAGATTTTTATCATTTTCTTAAAACCCGTAGTCATCTACTTTTTACATCTTGGTATTAGCATTTATAAGTATAAATCTTTATAAACTATTATTAGTATACTTATTTAACATAATCGTAATCTCAATGATAATTTAAATACATTTTAATAATTATTTCCTTAAACTTCAATTGGGAATCAAAAAAAAAAAAAAAAAAAAAAAATAACGAATACGAATTATCTATAATTTTTTCTCTTGTAATTATATTCGAAAAGAAAAGATTTATAAGACATAGAAATGTTTTAATGATAAAGTTTACCAACTTTAATTATAAGATAATATTATGGTAATAAACCTTTAAAATATATAAACTTTAAATTTTTTAATTTTTGGCTTTAGTACGATTTGCATTATGAATCGTAGAATTGATTTTCTTTTTTCTGATTAAAACTAAAATTCAATTAATTATTGTTTTTGAAATACACATTTTAAAGATATTTTTTTTTTTTTATATTAAAATTTAATTATCAAGAATTATAAATTTTCACTAAAAGTAACTTGAACTCGATAGGAAACAAACAATAATCAATTGTAAATGTGCAATAAAAAAAAAGGCAAATAAATTAAAAGTCTTCGTCGATAAGACAATCTAAGGAGCGATTTCCACGCGTTTAAAACATCACGTGTCGCGAGCGAATATAGAGGATAGCAAGCCTCCACTCACGAGCGTGTCGTGTGTATATACTCGTATATATATATATATATATATATATATATTTATATATATATATATATATATATATATATATACACGCACGTACATCGTACACACGCATGCATGTAAACACGCGCAAAGATCGTCAAAGTTGCCGTATAGTCGTCGACGTTGAGGCAAAGACGTCTCTGGACTGGGAATATAATAGGGGACGATGATCCCGCGTTTCGAACTCGCGTGCGTTTAGAATTGTATTAAACAAAGTAGTGCGCGCGAGTGCGAGAAAAAAAAAAAATACGAAGGTGCGATGAACCCTTTACGCTTTTCGCTTTTGACGCGGTGTACGTTTATTGCACACGTGTTTTTTCCGCGGAATTATAGAAATGAAGATAGAAAGAGAAAGAGAGAAAGGGAAAGAGAGAAAGAGAAAGAGAGAAAAAAAGAGAGAGAGAGAGACAGAGAGAGAGAGAGAGTAGGATTGAATGAGGGAAAGAGCGAATTGTTATTAAAACTCCAATCCTCGCGGCGAATAAATGCAGACGAGCAGTTTTTCGATTTTATAGGTCTGTTATTAACTTTTCTTTTTTTCTGTTTCGGATGAACTTTTTTAGAATTTTTGCAGATACTTTTTTTTTCATTCATTCATTCGTTTAAAAAAGAGAATATCGTTAGAAAGATTTTGCTAACGGTAAAATTTGAAAGCAAAATTTTAAAAATAGATACTTTTAACTAAAAAAAAAAGAAACAGTAGGTAAAAAATATACTTAAAAAATAATAAAAATTATCACAAAAATAATTAAAAATATAGAAAAGTTTATTATGAATTTAATGTAAATAGATTAATATTCATCGCATTCATAATAACTTTCATTAATGCTAATATTAATAATTTTACCTTTTAATTTTAAGGTAAATTATGTTATACTAAATTATGTTTCATCGGATAAAATAGACAATAAAAAATTATGAAATGTAAAATCTTACAAATCCATTACCATCAATCGTATGCGGAAAGCGTCTTGTAGACCTGTAATAAAAAAAAAAAAAAAAAATTATGAAAATATATATAAATATATGCATCCAAAACTGGAAATTCCGATTTCTTCTATTTTATTAATCGTCAAAAATGTTATCTACAGAGAATTTTTTTCCTTCGAAACTCACGCGACTGTTGACCGCATCATCTGCGTTGACATTTTCTTTTTTCTTATTTTTTTTTATTTTTTTTTCTTCAAGCTCGTGAAATGAAAAAGAAATATTTGCCTCTCTTGCTCTTCTGTCGTTGCCGTTGTTGCTGCCACGCGGTCTCATCCGAACTACGCGTTTTTGTACGTATGTATAAATGCGCGTGTGTGTGTGAGTGTGGGTATATTTATTATACGTATGTGCGTGCTTTTGTCAACTTTCGGGACAAACTCGCGCGCATTTTACCGACTTGAATCACAAAAGTATTTCTATCGCGGCAAAAGCTTTTTTCCGTTTTTCTTATTATTTTTTTTTTTTTTTTCAATTTTACCTTTGTTATCGTATATGTCGTGTAGCAAAATCATATGGCAACACTCTCAAGTTATTGATTGAAATTAAACAATATCAGGTTTTTAATTTTTTTGTTTTTTAAGGTATTCTTAAAATACAATGTAATTTTTATAAACGACAGATAAATAATTAATAACAAAAAAAAAAACTTTAGAATAATTCTTTAATTTTTTCTAATGTATACACCAAGATGCAAAAAAAAAAAAAAAAAAAAAAAAAAAAAAAAACAATTTATAACGTCTCATCGCTAAGTGTATATACGAGTTATCGGGATTGCGAAGCGACGTTGTATATACACGTGATTTATCGCGCGAGGACGATGACGCTTTGGGGCCTTGTAAAAACGTGAACCGCGCGTGACTTATATAAAAGAGAGAGAGAGAGAGAGAGAATATTTTTTTGGAATTTTGCACGTTTAGCACATTTTTTCCTCCCCCAAGATGCGTGACTCGGTCAATTTTGAAAATGATAAAAAAAAAAAAAAAAAAAAAGAAAAAAATATATAATAAAATGTAATGATAATAATAATAATTTGATTTTATGAGTGAATCACATTTTATTTTACGATAAAGAAATGCGCTACAATTTAAAGAAACAATTCGCCACGAAAAGATAAATATTAACGTTGGTAAAGTGAAAAAGAAAGTCGAAAATTCAAGAAACAAATTGTTCGATGGTTTTTGTTTTGGCTAAAAATGTAAAAATTTTAAAGAATCGATAAAAAAAATCGTCATTGAAAAATTCACAAACGAATTATGATAGACGAAAGAAGTTTAAAAATAATAACTTCGGTTTTATACTTTTATAGTTTAAATTTTGTTTGGTATCTTTAACTTTTAAATTTATGTTTAATACTTTAGAGCAACTCTTCGTAAGTATAATTAAACTAGTTGCACTAGGTCGATAATATGTTTTGTAAAAGCCGCATGATTTGACACTTTTTTTTTTTTTTTTTTATAAACAGCGCTAAATTTTTGTTAAAACTATGTTGCAAGAAAAAAAAAATTTATTTCTAATTTTACATTTCAATTAGATGAATTTTCACATACAGGAATTTTTTTTTTTTTTTTTTATTTTTTTTATTTTTTTTATTTTTTTTATTTTTTTTTTTTTTATTACGCATTTACGAGAATAAAGTTTTTAGTAAATGTAAAAGAGAAAGAAATAATACATCATAAAATCATATAAACAAATTTTAATAATGTATTAGAATCAAAGATTGCTCGGTACAAAGAAAAATAAAATAAAATTACAATGTTTATTAAATCGTTAAAATATCATACAAGTATCAGAGTGAGAAAAAAGTTTTTATCTTATAGTATTAAAATTATACCTTAAAAAGTTGTGCTTCCTTATTGTCCATTTTACAAGTTTAAAATTTTTTTTCATACGTTTTCGGGTAAATAAAAGAAACTTTTTTTTTTCATATTATAATGACATAATATACATAATATAAAGTTATTAATGTTTTAAAATACTAATAAAAATATATTGAAATGTGTGTCAAAGTAAGTATATTATTATAAAAATAAATCAAAGAAGTCGAGGTAATTTAGCGCAATTAATTTAGTAATTAATTTACATTTAGTTATCGATTTTTAAATATAAAATAAATTATATAAATTTCAATTTTAATTTGATGATTAAATTTGGTATTTTAATGTAATCATCTAAAAAGTAGCAATACTTTGTATAATTTAATATCCTTACACAAAACCGTTTCTTCTCCGCATCCAATCCCCGTAATCTCAGCAATGCAGCATAGAACAACGGAAACATCGGATAAATCGTCCGATTCACCGAAATAAGCCGAAAAAAACGTTTTATACAATCCTTGCGAACTGGCGCACGGCATTGGGTATGTATACCTATAAATGTATTACAAAGCGTAACAAAAAAAAAAAAAAACAAAAAAAAAAAAAAAAAAACAACCGATGCGCATTTTGCGAATAAGTGTCGCTGTTTTACGGGTTCGTTTCTTCAACGCTTTTCATTCGTTATAGCCGCGTGTGATTCTTCCTCGCGGGCATTTATACACCTACATCATATACACGATACCGGATTCTCTCGGAGACTAAAGTTTTACCCTTTTTTATTATTATTTTTTTTTTTTTCTTCTTTACTGACAGAGATACAAAGATAGAGAGAGAGAGAGAGAGAGAGAGAGAGAGAGAAGGGGACCGGGGAGGGACAGAGAGGCAACCGGTTTTTCAACCGCAGACAATGCACTTGCAACCGTATAGGCTGCAATGTGCTCTGGTATGCTCGCGAGAGGCACACCATTGTTCGATTGTGCGCTGTGAATCACCGTTGTATCGCGTACACGCACATATGCATATTATATATATATCTGATTAATCAAGGCGCGCGAAACGATCGACCGTGAAAAGTCGCTTAACGATCCCGTTGACGGTATTATCTCGTTTGTTTTTTTTTTTTTTTTCTTTTTTTTTTTTTTTTTTTTTAAATCGTTTTATACTTTTTGGGTATACTTACTAAGTGAATAATTATGCGAATATAACGTGCATTGTGAACATGCGCAAGTAGATTGCGTTTACTTTGGCTGTGCTGCTGCGTTACGCGGATTCTTTGGTCATCGAGGCTTGCAAAACGTTGAATAAAATTTGATTTGCGAGGGGATATAAGGTTGAATGACGTGAAAAGTGTAAACACTTTTGTGACTACTTATGAATGTCGTGTATTAAAAAGGAAACGTTTGTATAACGGATCAATTATCAAGATCAGGAATGGCTGTGCGTGTCTTGTAGTAAACTAAAGATTAATTCTAATATTTGCTCTCGATTACTTTTAAATATACTTTTACATTTTTTATTTTTATACTTTTTTTATATTTTTAATTTTATCGATAAGATATTATTAGTTTAATATTGTTTAAAAAAAAAACTATTGTTTTTCTCATTTATGATAAAATTATAAACGTCAAAAGGTCAATATTTGAAGAAAAGTCCAATCATTAAAATAAGATCATTGTGTTGGATCTCGCATTTAATTTATTACGGTATAAACGATTTGGCTATAAATCTAAATTAATGATCAATTTTATTTGTTGTTTTAAAGATAGAGGCAATCATTTATGAATTTAATGACGATGTAAATTGCGTGTACGTCGTTTAAGATTATTTTTGTTTTGCACTTTGACCGGTTAAGTTTTTTTAATATCACGCTTAACTATGTATAACGTATAAAATAACTAGACTGATGAATAAATTTTGTTTTATTATGCATATTATACGACTTTATAAACTTTAAAGCTTATCGAACGAGTGAATGTTGCCAATGTTAACTGTAGATGACTCATATTAGATATTTATAAATATATACGAATAAAAAAATCTAAAAAAATTTTAATTAAAAATAATCGATTTTTATTAATGTCATACTAGACATGGAATCTTTATTTTACAATAGCATTAATAAATTTCTCAAAGATACTGTATTGATTCTAAATTTAATATATTTATTTATGACTTTACAATGTACATAAATAAATGCAATTAACGCAATGTCAATATTAATTCACTTAAGCCTACGTGATTGATTTGTTGCTCGAAAATTCGAATACAAATAGCTTTCTATAAAATATAATAATGCGTACTGATTTTTGTAACATTGCTCGTATCCTATTAAAACTAATTTTAATTTTTTTTATTTTTTTTATTTTTTTTTTACTAATTTTCGTCTATATTTTTGTTTTCAATTTAATTTTTAATTTTTTTAACTCGTGTAATTACTTATTTTTTAACATTCTCTTTTGTAAATCCATTCGACATTAATGAGAACTATTGAATAAATTGAATCATTTAATATTTATTCAAATTTAAATTTAACTTATTTTCCTTTAATCAACTTGTATACATTTTTTTATCTTGGAAAATTTTGATATTGAATATTAACGATAAATAAATATTATCGAAATTATTTATTAACAAAAAAAAAAAAAAAAAAAAAAAAAAACGTTAAAAGAAACAGAATTTAACAAAACAGCTGGGCGAGCGGCTTTTAACGCTCATTAATCAAAAAGGATAAATACGCAGGTACATGTTATTATGGTCAAAAACTTCGGCACGAATCCAAGAACGAGAGAGTGACATGTGATCGCGCGATTACATAGACAAATAACCCGACATTGTATGAGCAAACAGTTCGTTGTGAGTTTAAGGAAAACCCATACGCGATTACGCCACTTTGCTTTTGTTTGTTCGCGCAAGCTTGTATATATATACGTATGTATGTGTGCTAATAATATAAGTATATCTGTACGTGTGCGTGTACGCGTACGTAAACAAACGTCATTTTCACAGATAATAAATCCGCGCTTTCGTTTTTATTATTATTATTTTTCACATCCTCCGAGTTTGCTTATAACTTCTTTTTTCGTCCCGAGGGCTCTTTTTGTATTTGCGAATCACTTAAGATATAGACGGTTCGTTGGAATGCGCTTACGTGTACACAAGACATTTTTCGAGCGATAATCGATTGTTTTTCAGTCGGTGATTTGTATTTTTTTTTTATTTTCCCTTTTTTTCTTTTCGTATTGTGTACATATGGTGTGTAATACGATTAGTCACGAGTTTCGAGAGCAGGAAAATTAAACTCCCTTATTTACAACGAGATATTATAAAAGTGTGAATCGATCGATAATTTTTGTCTTATTGTTATTGTTAAAAAAAATTTGATCGAGCTTTTATATATGTTATTTAATTGACGATTGTTATCTAAAATTTTACAAATCGAACTATAGGAAGTTATTCATTTAATTCCGAACTAATTATCATCGATGGATAATGAAAGATTTTCTAATAGTAAAAAATCATGAATTCCGGTGCACGTGTCTGTTGCATCTTATCATACATAATGATAATAACGTTCCATTTAAATTTTCTTAAACCAGTCTTGTTTTATATATGTTCATGATTCGATAAAATATTTTTGAAAGTTTTTAAATTGAAAAAATTGTTTACGACGAATTCATAAATTTTTATTTTATTAAAAAAGAAAAAAATTAATTTTTAAATATGTTTTATAACTAAATAAAATGTTACGTCGGCTTATCTTTATAGTAATGTTTTTTTTGGTTTTATCCGAGTTTCATTAAAGATTATACAGGATAAAAAAAAAAAAAAAAATCAATATTATTTTCATTACAAAAATATGTTTCAGTGTATTTTTTCAAGTGAAAGTAGTCCTTCAAGAGAGAATAAAGCTATAGAAAGTTTATTATTTTACACATTCAATGCATAAATACTTTTATTTACATATACACATATACGTATATATATATGAACGTTAATTATCCTGAAAATTTAAAACTATATGTAGCCAGAAAAATGTAACCAAAATAAATCTAGTTACGAAATTAAATAAACAAAATCTACATTCTATATATATATATATATATGTACATAAATAGAGGTTGAATAATAAAATAAATAATTGAACTGAAACGTTTTTTGAATTTATTTTAACGATTCCGATTGTTTAACGAACCGATTCCGACGAGAACAAAATTATTTGAAAATTTTAAATTAAAACGGATAAAAATGAACGATATAACAAAATTTTGTAATCAGAAATAATATCCATTATAACTTCGATGTAATCGTTTGTGTAGTACATAACGTAGCTGTTACAAACAAATTTTAATATTTTATTTAATTACAAAATTAAATTCAACAATTAATAAAATTATCGAATGCTCTTTCACGAATATTAAACTTAGCCATATCTGGAATTTGTAAAATTTGGCATGTCAGAAAAAAAAAAAATTTATTAAAAATTTTTTGGAAACAATTCAAAATAATTGTTGACATTGATCCAATTCAATTAATAATAAATTAAATTTTATTATTAAATCTTTATCCATAATGCGTTCTATTTTTAGTATTTTATTTTTTAATGTTTATTAACGACTCGTTTAACGTTTACTCATGACTTCTTGACGTCCTAGTAATGAAAACAAATCAACAATTTCTGTATATTTTAAGGATACGTAATAAATTATTTTATAACATATTAATTATTTTATTTTGTTTTCGTCATATTAAATTTTAAATAGAATAATATAATTCGATAAACTAAAATTTAAAATTAAATATAAAAATGTGTGTATGTATATATATATGCACACATATTTCTATATCTAATTTTAAATTTTAATTTATCGCATTATATTATCCTATTTAATATGTCGAAAACAAAATAAAATAATTAATGTTTAAATAATAATTTTAAGCGTAACTTAATTATTTATTATTAAATTACGTTATTAATTATTTATAAAATATTAAAATTTCAACGAATATAAAAATATTTAATTAGACAATATATTAAAAATGTAAAAATAAAATATTTTATAAATTTAAACTAATTTAATAAAGCGTAGAATGTTGAAAATTCAATACACCTCGAAGGCAACGCATCCGATATTAAAGGCAAACTTTTTTAATAAAATATTAATCGAACTAAAAGTTATATTAAATTCACTTCGATTACTATTTTCGATAAAAATGTCAATTAAAAACTGATCGGTAAAAGCATCCCATCACTTTGCCTTTCATCAGTTTATAGTGTTTGTTTATTCGATGTAGAAAAAAATTGATTATGGCTTCAGAGAAAATGTTAAAGTTAACATTCCACACTTAATTTTTTTTTTTTTTTTTTTTTTTTTTTATTCTTTACCGTTTTCTTAGAAAGTCACTCTTTGTAAATTCAATCGTTGAATAGCTCAGTTGCAGTTGGCGGCACTCGACGGGAGAAAACAAAATCGTCTTCCGAGTAATAGAAACAGCTTAATACGACGCTTCTTTTTTGCATTCGTGTCCGCGCGCGCGCGTGTAGACATCAAGGATAGAAGTTCGCGCGTGGGCAGAAGGGAGAAAGGGTTTCTCATACGTACGCGCGCGTGATAAACTTTGCTCTCTCTCTCTCTCTCGGCGATAGAAAGAGCAAAAAAGAAATGAAGAAGAAAAAATTGTCAGGACGACCGAGTGAAGATAAATTGGGGAAATCGACGATTTGTATATTTTCGTCGCGAGAAAGGTAGACGACGGTAGAATAAGGGAAGAGTTTTCGTCATTTTAATCGCGCGCGCGCGCGCGCACACACGTGACGCCGACGTTGAAAATTGTCGGGGAGGGTATTTATTTTCAATAAGCCGCGGCTATCCGATTTACAAACGGCTATTTGCCAAGAAATATTCGTACTTATTATACGCGTAACTATCGTCGCACGCGCGCGCAGACATGAAAAATACTTCGACTATGCATGAGAAAAGTTGTGGAATTTATAAACTCGCCGCACGAGTTGGATAAATCTTCTATTTTTATACGACGTTCGTATGATTTTCTTTGAAAATTTACGAGAGATACGTAGAATTATGATTTTTTTTTTTTTTTTTTTTTTTTTGGGAGTTGAATGCACGTCTGTCGCGATAGTTATTTTAATTGCTTGCATAACAGTACATAAAATTAATCGACTTTCATTTGTTCACTTTAATCGAAGAATTAGTAAAATTGTTTATTGCAAGTATAAACAATTGTATAAGGAATGCTTAACTTATATCGCGAAAAAATGATTTGAATATTCACCATGTAGTGGGGGGGGGGGGGTGATATATGAACGCGCTATCAAATGTAGTAAATAAGGGGAGAAGAATTCGCATTATGGTTGAAAAACAGGCAAATGCAAATTCTTTCATTGTCATAATCTCACTGTGCGACAGGTAAGCAAAATATGTTCACAACTGTGGTTCTATTTTAAATGGAATAAAGGAAAGTAACAATTTAAACAAGCGTTTTCCAAAAGTAAGAAACGAATAAAAATACATTATTTTTTGTCTAAGGTGTTGGAAGAGCAGTTTTTAAATGAGGGAGGAGACTTTACGGAGATATAATAAATTAATATTTTGTAAAACTTACTTCAACTTTAACGGGTATGTCTAGTTATTTTTCTTCCACAATCAAAATTAAAAGTACACGAATACGTAATTTTTATCGTTTCTAAGGGGCCTCGTATGAAATGTGTATTGGATGATGCGCGGTCTTCATTTCATCACTGATTTCACATTTGAAGAGTTGTTCCCCTCCATCGATGAACGACCTCATTAAAAGCTCTATAAACCTAGAGAACATAATTCAATCATTACTCCAATGTTAAAAGAATACAACAATTAAACAAAAATACAAGACTTCAATTCGCTGTAAAAATAACGAATCATATCCTAACATGATTCTCAAGCTACTCAACTAATCCCGAAGAAGAGACCAGGAGATAGCGAAAACTCGTAAGGAGAGCCTAATAATCGCGATCAAATGTAAATTAATTATTATATATTTCAATACCGATTAAAAAATTAATATAACAAATGAATTTTCATTGCATAACAACTAGATAAGCCAATCATTTATTAATTTTTGAAAAATGTATAATATAACGTTACGAAACGAAATTTTTTAATAATAATTTGTTTTTATATCAATTTTTCTTTTTCGTTCAGCAAATTTATCTAACTTGTGAATTCAAATGATTCACAATATCACCATAAGTAAACTAAAATACGGAAATAATACATAATAACTCTTATAAAACGAGTTTCAACGGCGTACAGTTATTTCTGTGGTCTATTATATTCTTACTTTTTTTTCGCTTTCATGTAATATGAATGATCTCATTATAAGAACACATATATTTTATACTCTAATTTTTTTTAGAGTTATATAAAAGTTATAAAATTTTAATTAATTTTATTTGTTACTAAATTTATAAAATTTTTAATATTTAATAATAATAAAAAAATTAATTTTAAAATATTTCTATAATGTAAAATTTACTTTATTAGAGTAATTTCGTCTGCCACGAATAATAATAATAATAATAATAATAATAATAATAATAATAATAATAATAATAATAATAATTTCTTCGTACGGTAATTTTTTATCAGGAAAACGTGAAAAATAAGCGTAAAGGTCATTAAGTAAAAAATCTCTTCCTAGTCGTGACCGCAAAAGTTTTTCATGCGTCTATTTATATTTTTACCCACTTTTTAAGAAAAATTGTATTGTGCATAATCATTTATTTTACGTTACTCGGTAGACTTTTACAATTAATGGCTAAGCTCGAATACTTTTTGTAAAAAATAACGATAAAAAAAAGCTTATCGCGTCTCGCAACACAGTTAACTTTATCATTCTCGAGCTCCCAATTGTTCGAAATATTTGCTAAACTCTAAAGCCGGATCGTTATTTGCTTATTACATAGTGAATTTTTCCGTCCGTTTTTCTAATGCATACTTCCTGTGCATTTTTTAGATTATTTCGTTATCGTTGAATTTTTGTTCGAGTTAACTTGCCGGCTCTCTTTCTTCTTCTTCTTTTTTTTTTGTTTCTTTGCTCATTTCCTTTAATGCAATGCTATTTCAATTTTCTTGTCATATTTCGCTTGACCATTATCTTTTCCGTCGCATTTTTCGTTTATCGCAATTCTTTCATTTTCTATGTTTCTTTATGAAGAAGTATTTTGTTTTAAAATATATGTATATATATATATATTTAACGTTTAGATCGATACATTTATTATTTTTTATCCAATATTTTTTATCGCTGCTCAAAATTTTATATACATTTACAGTCTCGATAATTATCTTATAAAAACTTTTTTTTCGTTCCTATAACATATTGTATTAGTTCGCATTTTATTCGTTATAAAAGTTTTGTTCTTTCAATACTAAGAATCTTATATCACTTAAGGATTTGCTTTAATGGACATTGCTTTAACGCGATTTTTTTCACGCGAACGCTGCGTCAGAAATGCGTTTAAGGTAAAGTCTGCTTATGATTTAAAAATTATAAAATTGTTTTAGGATAATTTAATTTTTTTTTTAATATTTCATATTTTTGGTTTTTAAATTCAAATTTTAATAATGTTATAAGATACATTTAATACCCTTATAATATATTACGTTTACATTATATATATATATATATATATATATTTATTTATTTTAACTACTAATTTTGGATTAATGAATTCTTGTTAAAATTACTAATTAATTCATGTAAATAATTTACTCAAGTTACGCGAATTCGTTCTTGTACAAAAATAAAAAAAAAAATAAAAATAAAAAAAAAAATAATGATTAACAATAATTTGTTTATATAATTACAGTTTGATATAATGCTATATGAATGCACTTAAGTTATATTGCGGTAATTATCAATTATATAAAGGAGATGAGGCAACGGAGGCAATAGAAGATATATCCGAAGACTTGATAATTCCAAGAAGTACAATCATTTCTTGACTTTTTAAGCGATGCTCAAAAGCCATTCAAATCGCAATAGAACGAATAAAATGAAAATTATTTCATGAAACATCATGTATGGTATGTTTGTCATTTTAAAATTAAAAGTCAATTTAAAAAAAAAAATTATTTATTTTTAAATAGGTTCTGATAATGTTTAATGTTTTATGAGAGTTGTTATTAAAATTAATTAATGTTTAAATAACGGAAAGCTTATATTTACAATAATAAACAGAGGATTTTTTGTTTTATTTATTTATTTATTTATTTATTTTTTATTTATTTATTTATTTATTTTTTTTTATTCAAATGAAACTTTTATTTTTCTTAATATTAATTTAGGGATATTTTAATAATTAATAAATTATCGTTCAATCGTATATTATCAGAATAATTAAAAATCAATGAGCATAAATTATAAAAAAAATATATTAATTTATTTACATGATTTATAAATAGAATTTTATAAATAAAACAATACATTATTAAATTACTCATATTGATATACAGAGTATAAATACTTTTAATATTCATATTACTTTACTAATATTACGTTTAAATTAAATCGATATTAAATTAATAATAGATAATCGGGAAATCGTAACGATAAATTTTAGAATTTACGAATTTTTCTCGAGATAATATGCGTTCATTCAAGTAAAATCGTAAGGTCGATAAAGCAACGCAAAAAATCGCGTAAACGACGGAGTTTGATTATTCGTCAATTGTTATCGGTTTTCCATTCATCGGTTTCAAATGCGCGCGCATACATGTCGATCGGCGCAGGTAAGACCGGAAATCCTTTTATTCTTCCACCGACAATCGAGTCTCTGCTTGCCGCTCGGTATAAGTCGAAGTGAATTTTATTCAACTTCAACTGCACAATGTGAATCTGCAGATGTGTATATATACGTGGAAGACAATCGAGGTGTTTTGACTCGTTATTTGAAACATTTAACGTGATTGAAAATTTTGTGACGTAAGGAAATTGTATTGTATTGAATTATTGTTTTAAAATTGAGGAAAATATTGTAAAAATAATTCGAATTTTTTTTTTTTTAATTTTATTCGCAATGATAATTTTAAGCTTTGATAGATTTTTTTTTTTTTTTTTTTTTTTTTTTTTTTTTTTTTAAATGAAGGCATTTTATAAACTATTTATTATTAAATGTTGGTGTTTTCGTAATAATGTATTTTTCGTTTTCAAAAAAAAAAAAAAAAATTAGACCGCGTTAAAATTAAATGTATTGCAGTAAAAATTTATTTTAAATTTATATTTTGTAATAATTATTATGTAAAAGGATTATATTTTTTATTGTACATGAATTTATATATTACATAATAATAAATGATAATTAAATTTTTTGTTTATAACTGCTCAAAGATATTATTACACGTATAAGGACATTTTTTTATGTGGTCGTATAATTAAATTTATGTAAGAGTCTATGTTTGAAACTGAGGTGCGAAGTTTGTTAATTTTCATGTCATTTTGTGGTTTTATTTTAACGAAAAACTAGAAGCTATAATTTTAAATGAATGATAAGAAAAAATATATATTATTTTTTCAGTAATACTCAGAATGTTCTTTTTATAATTTTTTTACCAAATTTTTTTTTCATTATTTTCTTAAAATTAAACTTTAAAAAAGTAATCATTTAAAATCAATAATATTATACATTAGGTAAAACGAAAACTTTTCTCGCTCGAGCATAATTTTAAAATTTTTAACATTTAAAAGAGAAAATCAACTCTCATTTTAAATGAAAAAATTGGAAGTTTTTACAATCTTGTATACCAGTACTTACATTTTAAAAATAATGTAACTTGATTTATTGTCAACCCATCGTTTTAATAATAAAACTTTAACGAATTTCGAAGTAACGTAAAAACCAATCATAAACACGATTCTGTCGCATTTTAATCTTGAAAATCGATGACGCTTACCAACGATAAAAAGCATTCGCTCGTAAAATCGAAACGTAGCGCGTGATACAATCGCTGTTTTTCTCATGGTTTACAAAGGAAAAAAGATTTAAAAAAAAAAAAAAAAAAAAATTATAGTAATAATAAGCAAATAAAGAGTTTGAAAAAAATGTATTAATGATTAACACTTGAATGGATTGTCTAAGAATAATCCGGCAAAAAAAAAAAAATGTCAGGAGCTACATAATATTTTTTTATAAATTTATTGTCTATGGATGTTGTAACGCGCATGAAAATGCAAATCTCGAGATAAAGACGTAAAAGTTAATATTGTAACGTTAATTGAAAAATTTATTCGATATATCCTTAATTTCGTGCTTATTTTTAATAAAGTTTATCAAATTTTCCTTTGAATATTCATTCAATAACTTTCCTCTAAAAGCGTTTACTTTTAAAG
Source organism: Chalcis sispes (assembly GCA_949987625.1). Taxonomy (NCBI): domain Eukaryota; kingdom Metazoa; phylum Arthropoda; class Insecta; order Hymenoptera; family Chalcididae; genus Chalcis; species Chalcis sispes. The sequence continues at coordinate 66,417,140 of OX465095.1, forward strand.
ATACGTTTGAGTGTTTAATTAATTTTTCCGATTATAGCATCGGAAATACTCGTAACTTTATCCAAGCCTCTATAACTATTCATTTGCGTCGAATTTTACTTTTGAGAAAAATAAAATTATTATTGTTCACACTTTTTTTTTAAAATACTTGTATAGAAATTAATTGGAACTTATTGAATTATCTAATGCATGAAAATTTGAAAATAACAAGTTCATTCTCAAGAACATTTGCAAGAGAAAGAGAGAGAGAGAGAGAGAGAGAGAGAGAGAGAGAGAGAGAGAAAGAGGGAAGATGTTTTTCCCACAGAGTCCACTTTTACATAGGCGCTGAATTTCTAAACCGGATCAGGAACAAAAAGAGAAAGAGAGATGGAGAGAGAGGGACAAAAGGCCCGAGGACGAGACATCTAGCGTTCGTTCCGAAGGTCTTTCCCGCACTTAATATTACAGTTGTGCAGCGGCAATATAGCGGAGACCAAACGAGATACGAGTAGCAAAAGAGAGAAAGAAAGAGAGGAAGAGCGTGAGCGAGGATATACGACCTGCGAGCGAAAGAAAAAAAAAAAAGAGAGAGAGAGAGAGAGAAGACGCGTTTCGTGGAAGGTATGACACGGCTCTTTCTCGCATCGTAAGGAGGAAAACCTTATACTCATCCTTAATTCTATTTCATTTTTTTTTCTTTTATTTTTATATTTTTCTGGCTGGTTTTTACCTGCTTGTGTTGAATCCCTGATGTTGCTTGAATAAATGCGTGCGTTTTTTATATTTTTTAAAGGCGCGAAGGGACGTTCGCTGTATTGGATCCACATGTATCCATGAAAATCTATCGATTTTTCATATTTTATTTCATCGAGATTTAAAGTACGACGATGAAGCAAAATTTATAATAAGTATATTTTAATATTTCATAAATTATTCATTGGCATTATCTTGATACAAAAATTATACATTATGCGTATATAATAATGATATGAATATAACAGTATAAAAAACGTTAATAAATAATTACTTTTAATTGAGTATGTTCATTAGTTAATTTTATGTTGTTAATGTCATATTTTCTTTTCATTATAGCAATACACTTTAAAATTAAATGAAATTTGATTCTTATTAAATTACTTTGTGCACCAAGGACCGTAGGTGAGAAATTTGATCAAATAAAGTATAAAAGTTTTTTTTTTCCAATAAAACTTTGATGAAAACGCGCAAAGTATTTTTTATTATTTTGTTTCTTTTTTTTTTTGTTTCGTTTCTTTTTTAAAAATATTAAATTTTCCAATTTTGAATTATTTACTTCGTTTTACGCATATTCGTAAAATTCAGTTGGTTGATATAATTAACGGATGAATTATTTAACATCCGTGATTATTTTATACGAAGAAAATAACAACTTTCATTTTAGAAATTTATTTTGTGAAAAATTTTAAAAATTCATTTGCGTACATTTGTATACAGCATGAGTTCCATATCGATACTGTATGAACAATAATATTTTATAAAAAGTTTTTTATTGTTTTATACACATTATAAATAATGAAGAGTGTGAAATACATCGAAATAAAAAATACAAATGTTATTTTATGGAAAAAAAAATTAAAAACATAACAGCACCTTAGTTAACATGAACGATAAATTCAACAAATTTTTTATTTTTTTTTTTTTATTTAAAAAGAAATCATAAATAAAATATTAATTCTAAAGATCAGTTGTGCATTCAACCACTCAACCATCGCGAGATTGTCCACCGTTGAGAAAGCCATCGACGGCTTCGCGTAAAATCGAAAATCGCTCACAACTTCCTCTTTCTCTCTCCTTCGACGGTCGATAAAAACAAAACCACCTCTGCACCTCATTGTTCCTTCTTTACATGAATTCTTAACGATAAATTTTTTTCTCGCTTGGCTCCCTGCCGTTATAATTATTCATTCCCGGACACGAGCGGGGCCGTTAAAATATTCGATTGCGTGGGCGTTACGGGAGCACAGACGAGAGAGAGAGAGAAAGAGAGAAAGATAGAGAAAGAGAACATCAGCGAGAGACATTTCCGCGAACGCGCATTCGATATCGCGATGAATTAAAGCCGATTAATGCACTCGCGATTAATTTGACTTATTTATATCGTCGACGGACGTGATTCTCTTTGTTTTTTTTACATGATACGGTTTTCTTTTATTTATTTTTTTATTTTTTTTTATTTATTTATTTATTTTTTTTTTTTTAACGATCGTTTCGTTTTCGATGAATTTATGTGAGATTATTTAACGAGATGCGTTTCCTGTATTCACGCGACGACGATTTTGAGTTATGCGATGATTTGCGGCATCGCTTAGACGTTAGATGCCGGATACACGCTTTAGAATTTTTATTTCGATAACGGCGAAGACGTTTCAAGATTGTGATATTGCTGTTGAGTCGTTTGCGCACGTGTCTGTTAGATTGTGTTAATTTTGTAAAATGGTATATTATTTTAATTATATCTGGCAATTTTTTTTTTTTTTTTTTTTTCTTTTAATCAATTTGACAATTGTTATATTTATTTAAGCGTTAAAATTTATAGACTTTTATTATCTCACTTCTGCGAGGAAGTATTTTTTCTTTTTTTACAAATAGTACGTGGTACGGAATGAAACCGCTAAATGAAAATCAAATTTGTAAAATCAAATTTTTGCATCATAATCATCTTTGCTTAATGTTGCGCTAATTAGTCACATGATGATGTAGTTGACATAAATAAATGCTATATTTTTAACGCCGCGAAGTCGTACGATAAACAAAAAAATTTACATCACTTTTTGAATGCCGTTTATTTTGCATTTTTGTCTCTCTCTCTCTCGCTCTCTTTCCCTCGTTTACTCCTTCGTTTACTTCGATTACAAAGTAAGCAAAGATATCGTACGAAGAATAATAATAATGAATGACTAATGTTTTTCTGACAAACACCTTTAAAACAATATAAAATATATCCTTTATTTTACAAAACAAAAAAATTAAAATGTGATTCGTAACTGGAGCAGATTTATTATTTGAAATTAAGTATATAATAAAATTTATTGAGGAAAAGGCAAGTCGTCGATAAATTTATTACCGAAGTATCCATATAATCATTCTGAAGAATATTATAATCAAACACGTGCTTTATAATGACTATGTATATATAAAAAATGCAAAATAATTGCAAACGATAAATCAAAGCTTGAGCTAAATGCAAAAAAAGTAGACTAATCTCCTTGATAAACTGTGAGAAAATTAGCTCAAAAAACAAACAGCCGACATATTGTCGTTGATTTGTTATCCGTTTTCTCGTAACGTCTCGCTGTATTATTGTCTTTGCATTCACGTTTTGGCGAACGTATAATTTTAAAGTTCATCGCGTTGCGACAATTGTTCCGTATACAGCCGTTAATTTTAAAATATGATAAATTTTTGAAATTATTTTTGAAATAACCTTCTATGAAAATGTATTAAAAAAATAAAACATTATTTAAAAAAAGCTAACTATCTACGATAGTTCACATGTAATTTTAACAAAAGCACATATATATATATATATATATATACATTTTTCCTGTTCATTAAAAAACCATAAAATACGCAATGAGTAAAATCTCGTCAAAATATACATCAACGAAACGGTGAACAATACACAGCGCTTAACGTCGAAGCTCAGCCTCTCCTTACGGCGCTTATATGGTATATGTGTATTTATACCTTACGAACGAACCCGTTGGAAGAAGAAACGATACGAGCGACCGTAAAAGCGATGATTTAAGACTAAATACTTCACACATACCTTGAACCTAAATAACCGACTCGACAATCGTCGTATAACGCGTCTGCGTGCGATTTCTTTTTAAACGCATTCATATATAACCACATATTATACGGACGTAAGCGAATATACATACGTCATTGCAACGTCGGTTATATATATATACGAAAGGGGCTTTCCATCGCGTTAATGAGACGGACTGTAAAGAGCGAAGAAAAGTACAAGTGCAGATGTTACGGATTATTTTATGTTGCTCGAATAGAATCGAGGCTCGCGATACTGTGATAATCGTCGACGTTGGGTCTAAAAATATGCCCGCAGTTAATGTAATCGTGTAAATTTTAGCTTACTATTTACGGCGAATTATTCTTATTTTAGACAAATGATAAAAAAAATTTGATACTTTCATGTTCAACAAGATAGTCTTATTTCTTTATTTCTACATTAAAATATACTCGCTGATAAAATTACATCTAATTTATTATAGGCTATTTAAAAATGCGAATGAAAGTTTAAAAAAAATAAGCATTCGGTTAATGATTTCATTGCGATGTAAATATTTAATCTTGTCGAGGTTTCCTCAATCATTGGAATTAAAAGGATATAAATTAAGGGAGTATAATTTTACGTTATTTTTACCTCGAAAAATATTTGCAAACGATTATTCGTAATACAACGCAAAACAAAAATAATAAAACAAAAGCGTGACTCGAGATTTACGTATATAACGCGCATAATTATTATTAAATTTAAGTCAAGTTTGTCGATGTAAATTTTTTAACCACATACAAAAAGGTAAAAGTTAACATAGTCGAGGAGATTCTCTTTATTAACATTAATGTCTCATAACGATGCCGAAACGAAACAAGGAAAATTATTATTCGTTTTATTTTACAACTTAAGTAATTCGCGTTAATTTTACACGTTAGCGATTCGTTTAATTTTTACGTATTATTTATTTGATTTTTTAATTTATTTAAATTTTCAACGTTAAAAGGTTATAAGTCAGTGTTAAATCATAAAATGGATGTATCCGTGTGGTTTTTTTTTGGTCGCTTCTAAAAATATCTTGTGAAATCCCGTTTTAAATAATAGTTTGTTTAAAAACGTTTAATAATCGTTTTTTTTTACCTTTTCCCGGAAGTTCTTTTTTTTTTTTTTAGTATGAGGAAATAAAAATATTTGAAAATAAAATGTTAATATGCGTTATTAAGGGAAATATAAATAATTTTTTCGTACAAATAAATGTATTTTAATTTTTTCTAAGATAAATTTTTTAAAACTGAAAAGAATTATTATAATCGCTATCTATTTAAACAAAATTTAAGCATGTCAATAAATAAATCAAAATAATCCCTTTTTTCAAACTATTATACATTTACTTTAAAGAATCTCATAAAAAGTTCTTCAATCTCAAACGATTTTTTCTCTTTATACGATATACAATTTTAAGAAAAAAAAAAAATCATTGTAAAGTACACACTTGTCTTACTCTCTCTCTCTCTCTTTCTCTCTCTCTCTCTCTCTCTCTCTCGATATTAAACTTAGCAAATATAAACAGAATAATTCTCGCTGTATTCGACCCTCACCTACAATACTCAACGAGTGAATAACCTCACGTATTAAAGTTTACCGGTACGAGTATCTCTTCTCGTTATGCTTATCGAAAAAAAAAAAAAAATAAAAAAATAAAAAAGAAAAGAGAAAAAAAAATAAACCACAAGTGCAGCGATATATAATTCTATTTTCGGAAAGTGCACGCGACCGCGATTGCATGTATGTAGTGTACATATGTAGATTTGCCTATAGGAAAGCTTTAAAAAGTATAAAAATCAAGGCCGAGGTTTGCGCTAAGTTCAAAGGACTCCTTTTTCGAAGTCGTTCGCGATGTACAGGGTCGGTGCAAATAAACGTTAATCTCTCTCTCTCTCTCTCTCTCTTTTATAATCTTTTTCAAGAGCACTCTTTAAAACTCACGTGCACGAACTTATTATCTGTACATCATCTTCTTTCTCTCTCCCTCTCCTTCTCACTCGATAAACGATGACTAATAAAGACGAATAAACTATACGGAACAAAAAAAACACAGCCGATTCTTCGAAGGTGTTTCCAGGGAAAAAAAACAACTCGAAAAATAATTGATGATTAATTCGTAAAGATGAGGTTCAGAAATTTTATCCTCGGTAATAATTATAAAGATATGTTGATGGATGAAAGTTATTTTTTTGTTGCTAATTTTAGTTCGAAATTATTTTTATATATACGCTAAAAGTATTTTAAATCGGTTGTAAAAACAAAACAAAAAAAAAAAAAATAAATAAATAAAATAAAATAAAATAAAAAAATAAAAATTTTTTCGTTTTCGATGCGCGATTAAAACTGAAAAACAATAATGCTTTTTAAAATTTGATGACCGATCTTGGTAACAAAGTAATTAAGCAGTTATTATTTTTCAATTATAATAAGCTTATTTCTCAAGGTAATGTTATTAGCATATCTGCATTATTTAAGTAAAGTATTTTATTAAAATAATGATAAAAATTAAATATTAAAGACTTATATCACCACAACTACATCGATTGATATACAAAATACAAATTTAGTTAAAAGATTACGTTTGATTGTCAACTTTTAGAGATAAAAGCCGACTGATTTACACATCTTTTATTCTAAGAAAAAAAAACGATACGATCTAATTGTAAAAAATGATTTACAATTTACTTTATATATATATATATATATATATATATATATATATATATATATATATAACAAAAAATATGTTCTAGGGTGGTAAATGTAAATAAATTTTATGGTTAAAAGTTTTATATTGTCTCTTTTAATGACGACTTTGATTTTCTTTCTTAAAACCTTAAAATTGTTTGTTAAGTATACTAAAAAAATATTCTTTTTATTACTTTAGCGTTTATGTAGGTTATGCTTTTGTACCTTCTTTTTTTTTTTCCTTATAGCGTTTTTTAATCCACAATGAAACTGTAATAAAAAAGTAATCGAAGATTTTTTTCTCTGTTTCACGCTGAATATTTTACATTCAACGTAAATTTACTTATAATTTCTTTAGTGGAAAAATAAAATTCAATTTATATTATATTTAAAAAATTCTATAAAAGTATTTACATTCGATTTAGCCGTAGACTTTTCTGTTTTAAAATGTCTCAATGTTGCTAAAACCTTCAATTGATGCAACGGTAATCGATATTAAAAAAAAAAAAAAAAAAAAAAAAAAAAAACTATAACATAAAATCCTTTTATTATATTTTGGTGAAACATTTCATAGAAGAAAAAAGTAAAGAAATAACCGAAGACGAAACTTCCGCAAGGTCTTCCTCGCGTGTATACAGCGTCAACTCGAAGACGAGGAAACTCTCGATAACCTCATGTTTATAATCTATCTATACACCGCGCGACATTCCTTCGACGCTTCACGCGCGTGCAAGGATATTTTGACAAACGATATAAATTTTATCGGTCGAATTAACTCGACCCTTAAATGTAAACCGAGAATAAACATATAAGCATGGGAAAGAAAATGCAAGGATGTTGCGATAGCTTGAGCGCGAAAAGCTCGCGTAACGTTATTTACATTGCTCACGATAAACGACAACGGCGAGGGTTATTTGAACGACCGAGTCACTGGATCAGGAGTAGCAAGGTGCTCGATAAAACAATATAGATAATGCGACTCGCTATCAATGACAACACTGAGTAAAGTACGACGGATAAGGATTTGAATTTCAGATCGTTAACGGATTATTCTTTATTTTATTTATTTATTTTTTTTTTTTTTCTTTGCTTTTCGTGTTATCTTATGTACATAACCGAGGGCTTTGTGTACAATTGATGAAGAATTTGTTTTCGTACACGGTTGTGTGTGTGTATATGTTACTCGCGTTCTACCTTCGAGTATGTTATACGTAGTGGGGCTTAATTTACGAGAGAGTCGCGCTGCTTTGCGAAAGCTTCGCGAAAGCTTCGCGAAAGCTCGAGCGACGTTTTGCTTGGAGATTATGCGAACGAATGGGAATGCACGTTATTTTTTCTGTATTTTATTATTTTGATTTTTTTAGAACCGAGTATCGAATGTTTGTTTGTTATGATAAATTTGATATATAAATAATAAAATATATGATTTTAAATATTTATTGCATTGTAGAGTTAAAAAAAGAGATACCGAATTCGTAATGATGCTTGAGTCATAACAGTTTTTTTATTAAGTAAATTCAAAAGTATATATTTCAATATTATTTAAGTAAATACTAAAGTATAACATAAGTAATTAAGTAATTTTTAATTTAAAACGCTCAGTTTTAATATATAAAATTGAATAAAACTATAATTATTTCAAATTAGATCAGCAATTTTCATCTGTATATTTCTATTAACAGTTTATTTATTTTTAAATCCATTATTGAAGTATAAAATGGCCAAGGTGTATAATTGGCTTCATAAATTATTACAAACATCTTGACGTTTTTTTGTTTTACCTATTATAAGCTATGAATTGATTAAACACAAAACTCATGCTATCTTATTAACATGAAAGAGCATGTAAACTTCAATTTTATTAATGAAAACGTTATCTTATCGCGAGTTAGTAAAAAATTATTTATGATTTTCTAGAAAATTCTTAAGCCAAATTTTTTTTTTTTTTTTTTTTTTTTTTTTTTTTTTTAATTTCAACGTTGAATTTGAAAAGTAATTATAAACATATTTTAGGTTGACGAATGCACGATAGAAAAAATAAAATTTTATAAATTGTACATTGAAACATTCTATAACGGGTTCGGTAAAATAAAAAAAAAAAAAAAGAAATAAAAAGAAGCTCTTGATAAGCCTTTTCTTTCGACATATCGTTTTCCTAATATCATTCGAATCTTCGCAACAAAATCATGAGAAATCCCAATGGCTTGTGCAATTCCGTTCTTGTATAACTTTAAATAATTGTACCAAAAGCTCGGAATAAGGAAAACAAAAGTGAAACGAACGATATAAAAGTCAAAC